>OX384034.1:18618200-18883200 GCA_947534325.1 Agonum fuliginosum | reverse complement strand
TGTGTGTTTGTGTGTTTGTGTGTTTGTGTGTTTGTGTGTTTGTGTGTTTGTGTGTTTGTGTGTGTGTGTGTGTGTGTGTGTGTGTGTGTGTGTGTGTGTGTGTGTGTGTGTGTGTGTGTGTGTGTGTGCGTGCGTGCGTGCGTGTGTGCGTGTGTGCGTGTGTGCGTGTGTGCGTGTGTGCGTGTGTGTGTGTGTGTGTGTGTGCGTGTGCGCGTGTGCGCGTGTGCGCGTGTGTGTGCGTGTGTGTGTGTGTGTGTGTGCGCGTGTGTGCGTGTGTGCGTGTGTGTGTGTGTGTGTGTGTGTGTGTGTGTGTGTGTGTGTGTGGTCCGGGCCGTCTGTTGGATAACTCAAATACGAATTACCCAAAAAATTTGATATTTAGTATTTTACAATTGTATACGAATAGGAAGAGCTCATTAGATTTTGGTACAAATATCTTCACCGGAAGTGATTGAAAAGATTAAGTGTCAAAAATTTCTATAAATTTGGATAAATATAGTATTTATTTGTAATAAGAATAAGAGGAAAAGTTATTTGCAATCTATGTTATAAAAAAATTGTCTTTATCTGGTAGCATTAAAGAACTGCAGTAAAATTTAAAAAATAAATTTATCAAATAAAACATTGAAATCTTGTAATCCATGTTCGGTTGATTTTTGTTTCTGCATAAAAAATATTGACAGATGAGACGGGTGACAAGTTGGCATACTAGCGTTATATAAGTCATACGTAAGCTATTAAATGTAGTAACTGAACGGAGGATTGCTTCAACACAGAAGAGTTTTCGTGCGAATGAATCTTTTGATTCAGGTGATACTAATTTCTGTGTTTGAATATTTTAGATTTTTTTTGTATATTTTAAATGGGCACCAGATTGTACGTATACATTTCTGTTTAAAGTCTAGATATGGCGGAAGGTTGTGTGATGGCCACGTCAGATTTTTTAAATACGTAACAGCATCCCGAATGTGGAGAAATCGTAATCTCTAAAATGCTCTCGAATTATCGAAATTTGAAAGTCTTCGTTTTTGAAAAGGGGGTAATTAGACGCAATTTTATTATGCACACTTCAAAGAGGACAATATGAACCTCAAATTCCTTCGAGGACAGCATCTAATATTAAACCGTTCACAAGATATGAACGTTTTATAATCGTGTGCTCAAGAATCCATTTTCTTTTTCTGAAAAAGACTATTTTTAATTTACTGGCTGCATATATCGCTATTCTAATATACGAGTTTTAAAGCTTAGGCATTTCCCTTCAAAACCCACTTTGGATTTTTTAAATCCGATCGGTACATCTCGAGTAATCTCACCGCTAACCTAAAAGTGATGCTTCAATATTTGAAATTTCGGGAGTTTGAAGCCACTAGATTTGAACAAAAAGGTGTTTTGTTCAAAAGCGTTTTACGCGGCAACTTCAGCATTTATGGAAAAATGTAAGGACCCTTCTTGTTCAGAATTTAATGCTCTTTACTTTAGCTGTCGTGATTTTTCTAAATTTCCCTTATTTTCCGAGATATAGCCGGAAAAGTCTGGAAAATTTTTTTGACTCGAATTTTCTCGGAATTTTCACTGCTTTCGCGGCGGGACTCTTTTTTAACCTGTTCTCCTACTAAAATACTACCCCTATGCCAAATTTCATCCACTTCCAAATTTTTTCCCAGGCTTAACCTATGAGCGCTGTACTAATAATACCACTGGGTCCGAGTGGGTGGATTCCACTATAATAACATCTACCATCCGGTAATTGGGAGTTAATCCTGTAGGTTGGTTACCATCAAAAATAAAAATAAAATAGCATAAAAGAGTTGCATATTCATATTATCCGCAGTCTATATAATAATTATTCTCCTTCTCCTTTCCTTTCTTTTTTTATATTTTTTATGAATTCAAATCGATTTATGTTCTTAGTTTTATGCTCCTTTATTTATTGTAATACTATAAATAAAAAATGAATTAGTACTGTAATATTTTTGTATGATGACATAAGAAGAAATAGTAAACAATTCCTTTTTTGTCTGAAAAGAATTATTTTTTATTATGCATAAAATGATATTTTTAATGCATATTTTCGAAAAATTTACCTATACATTATTTGCGCATATTTTGCCATTTTTAAGTGAATAAAAGTGTCAGCTCTAGTACCTAATGAATGAGTACCCGTGACTAAAGTTCATAGTTTGTACTTTGTAATAAGGTTAAAATATCTTTGATAAATGGATTACCTATAAACAAAAGTAAATTGAGTTCAAAACTCAAAATTTAATTATAAACAATGGTTTTTTCCGTAATATTTTAACCTTATTACAAACTAAATAAGTAGTCTACTATTTATGATTCTGAAAGAATTTTTGTAATATATCTTATATTATAATAGTCTTTGAGATATTGTGACAGCAGGATAGGCTATTTCGCATATTTTCTGATATCACTTTACATAAAATAGAGTAAATAAAATTCTCGTATAAAGAAAAAATAAACTCGCACAGAATTGTGTTTTGATACTATTTACTATGTATTTTAGTTCCTATGCAGTTATGAATTCCGTATTTTTTTTTAGTTTTTCCTAAAATTGCAATACTAATTAATATATGATCGGTTCTAAAAATGTATTACTCAATTTAATTTGACAATAAGAATATTCATGCAAAATATACTTCTTGAAAGCCAAAACTAAATCCTCGGCCAAATCTAACAAATAACACTTCCTGGAATAATTCACACCCCTCGCCCCTTCAGACGGTAACAGAACTCAGAACGACTAGGATGCGTTGGAATACGTAGCGGGAATTCAAGAACTAAAGCTGCTACAGGCGAACCTGTGTTGCTGTGATTTTCTTAGTATGTGAAGCGAAATTTACTATTTTTGATGTTTTCTAATGTCACGTTTTCTCAAAAACTAAGAATAATTTTGACAATTTCTTTTAAAATACTAATAAATTAAGGTTCATAGTTTCATATAAGGTTAAAATTTCATTAAAATATTGATTCCTAATTGGTGTAAATTGAAGTCAAAAATTGGTAAAGTTTAAACTTAAAAATATATTACTTACAAATAACCATTTCTTGTGATTTCAATGTATTTTACCTCGATTTGACGATCTCGGCTAAAACTAATATTCTCGCTCGCAATATGTGTTAATATATTGAATTGATTTTGGACCTTATAAGAATCATTAGTTAATGAATTTCTTTTTTTAGATTTCCGCTCCTCAAGAACGATTATACTCTACATGGATTGGTGGTTCAATTCTTGCATCTCTAGATACATTCAAGAAAATGTGGGTGTCAAAACGAGAATACGATGAAGAAGGCCAGCGCGCTATACATCGGAAAACTTTCTAATTCTAATGAATAATGTAACATGTAAACGTTACAAGATTATCTTGATTTAAACACACCATAGGGTGATACTTTACGGCTATTTATTTACACTTTTTTATGGCAGCATTATGCTGGAATTTTGTCTTTTCTTATCTTGCTTAATAAAGATTATGACAGTACTGTAAAGATATCAACAAAATATTCAGGTGAAGAGTGATATAATAATGAAAGTAATATATTTTAATAAATAAGTACTGATTTCAGTGCTACAATATTGTCACTATTATTAATACTTTTTTTTAAAATTTATATGAAATTATTGTAAATCATCTAAGTTAGTACCTACCCATGCTTAATTTTATAATATGATGTAATCATTTACACTATATCAAAAAAATAAATGTCACTTTTTTACAAGTGTTACAAAATACAATTTGATCATTATAGGAAATTTGAAACATTCAGCTTTAAATTAAATGTACTATGCTACTTACGAATTAATTCTAAATAATTTTTAATTACTTTTTAGAATCATTTAATATTTATTTTTTTTGTTGTAGTCTAACAGAATTGAAAAACATTACTCCAAAATAAAAAATATTTTATATTATTTATTATGTTTTCCCATTATTTTTTCTATATTTGCTGTAATGATAATTGTTATTTGGTAATAAAAATGAATACGCAAAAGCAGAGCTGGGCAAATTACTCAAAAAACCTAATTAATTACCTACATAATTCATTTACTTGCAAGTACTTGTAATTGTAAAATTGTAACTTGTTCTTGTAAATCTGGTGGCAAATTTAAAAAATCGCGCATTGAAACTCACGTCAGAATGCTTTCATTCAGAAGTCACAATGAAGATAAAACAACTGCTTCTTATAAACAACTACTCAAGGAGTACGTTCCGATTCAGTATCCGGGCATTGTCCAGACAAGATATTTTACTCAAAACCGTTCAGAATCAAGTGACGATTTGCCAAGGTAACTTTTAATTTTATTCAGAATCATTACCAGACGAACAATGAAATCTTACCACCTCCAAGAGGTAGTTAAAAGTTGTCCGACATGCGCAATTGCGCAGTTCGGTTGTTATGTTGTTATGTGTATATCTGTCAATCTTTGTTTGAAAACAATTTAGGGAAGCAGTATTTTTATGGTGTTTTTTACCTCTCGCCACTCAAATCTGGCGCGGTTCGAATGCGTCGCACGGTTGAAAACTGAAAATGGTGCTAAACTGTGTTTTTTGTGAGAAAAAGAAGGGAGTCGAGAACATCAGTTTTCTCAAATAAGTATATCTCTTGAATTTAATTATTGTTTTATGAATATATAAATAGATGAAGTTACACATTTTCTGCCGTAATTCGTCAACATGAATAGAATTTCATTGTCTTTTTCCCTCTTATAAAATTAAAGCCAATCAGAAGTCTGACATTTATGAATTTGCACTAGTGCAAATTATCGATAATTCGCACTAGTGCAAATTACCAATAATTTAAAGGATATGTTTAATGTGATTCTGACTTGCTGTCAAAGGAAGTTTTTAAATTTTGCTTTATTTTTCATGAGAGAAACTAGTCCAGTAACCTTGTCATGGTTATAATGGGCCTAAGTTGCATCAAGTGGTGGTAGTAGGTTTCTATTTTTTTTCTTGTACCATTTTGACTATGAAGGAGCACGATTTCTACGAAAACTATTATATGCATTTTTAAACTAGATTAAATTGTCTACAATCTGAGACCAGAATGGGCTCGGTAGCCCTAATAGTTTCCGATATACAGCTTTTCAAAGTTTGGCAAAATCTACAAATTTGAAACTCCAACCGTTTCTCTTCTACAAAAATTTTAATATATTCTCTCGGGAAAAAACTTTAAATTTCAGCTCAAGCAAGACCATTGAAAGTTTTTGACAGAATGTATCTCATAGAAAAAAGTACGAGGAATTCAGCGCTGCAAACCGGAAGTCAATATCATTATTCGTTCAGATATTATAGTTAATTATACACAATAAACAAAAATTTTACTATATTCTCTCAGGGAAAAACTTTAAATTTCGGCTCAACCAAGGCTACCGAAAGTTTTTGACACAATGCATCTTATAGAAAAAAGTCCGAGGAATTTAATACTGCAAACCGAAAGTCACTATCATTATTCGTTCAGATATTATAGTTGATTAAACACAATAAACAAAAAATGTACTATATTTTCTCGGGGAAAAACTTTAAATTTCAGCTCAAACAAGACCATTGAAAGTTTTTGACAGAATGTATCTTATAGAAAAAAGTACGAGGAATTCAGTGCTGCAAACCGGAAGTCAATATTATTATTATTCGTTCAGAAATTATGTTATTATTATGTTATGAACACAAAATTTAAAAAAAATTCTATTTTAAGATTGTGGCTAAACTAGGGTCTCGAAAATTATAAAAATTATATCGTAAATAGATAAAAATCTGTGGAATCGAATGCTTGAAACCGGACGGCAATACTTTTATCCATTGGAAAGTTACAGCCGTTTTTTGTGTATCACGAAAACCAGCTTAAAATTTTCAAGTTTGGAAAATTTACCAAACTTTGAAAAGCTGTATCTTGGAAACTATTACGTCTACCGAGCCCATTCTGGTCTTAAATTGTAGACAATTTAATCTAGTTTGTATATAATGGTCTTTGTCGAAATCGTGCTCCTATTTGATTAGAGAGTTGTGGATCGAGTAAACACTTACAGATAGAGAACTTGTTATTAATAACTGAAGGATAATAAATAGATAAAATATTATTTAGACATTACACGTGTTTAATAAATCATCACCTTTTAGGTTAAAATACACTAGAAGTATAAAAAAAAGAAAGAACTAAGTAACTGAATAAATTTGTGTAACGGTAGTACATAACCGCGAAATATGAATGACATAGGTACAGATTCAGTTTCTTTCATACTCCCACTTTTTGAATACTTAATAAAAATAAAACATATTAATTATAATCTATAAATCTTAGGATAGTTCACATGTTAAATAAATCAGAGTACATAGTTTAAATATTTGGATGTCTTTTTACACCTAACAAAAGTCTAAACTTTTCAAAGGATACTTTAGGTAACGGCTTCGTCCGGATGTCTGCCACTTGATCCTTTGTGTTGATTTCGCCTGCTTCGAATTTTTCCCGAATAAAATGGTACTTTATGTCCACATGTTTTGTTCGATTATGGAATTCTGGGTTTTTGATGAGACGTATGGCACTCTGGTTGTCAATATTAATTGTGATAGGTTTCATTGGAGTTTCACCTATGTCTGCAAGGAGTCTCTGCAACCAAATAGCTTCCTTGGTGGCATGAGAAGCTGACACATATTCCGCCTCTGTGGTTGACAACGATACGGTCGGTTGTCTCTTGCTAGTCCATGTCACAGCGGATTCACCAAGTTGAAAAACATAACCACTGGTAGATCGCCTTGTCTGTAGATCAGCTGCGAAGTCTGAATCGGTATAACCGGTCAGTGGCGTAGAATTACCACTTTTATAGTAAATTCCGTGATCTGCTGTCCCAATTAGATATTTAACTATCTTTTTCACTGCATTCCATTGTAGCAGTTTCAAGTTCGAATTTCTTGGCAATCTGTTTAATGTAACTTTCTTGATTTATAAAGATAGAGCCGTCTAGGTCTCTTTTTATTTGCATACCCACATAGTTTTTCACTTCACTACTTTTTATTTTAAATTGTTTTTCCAGTTCTCTTAAAACTGTGTCTATTATTACGTCACTTTCACTGATTAACAGTCCATCATCTACATAGAGAACAAGAAGCACTTTAATGTTATTTACAAAGCCTGTGTACACACATTTGTCTGCTTGAGATTGTTCGAAACCATAGTTTTTAAGAAAGTCACTAAACTTTTTGTTAAAGCACCTGGGGGCTTGTTTAAGTCTGTATAGGGATTTGTTTAGCTTGTACACTTGGTTAGATTTTGTCGTAGTCACTTCCATGTCTTCAGGGAGTACAATCCTTAAGATCAGAACATAAGTCATTAAATAATTTAATACATTCATCCTGAATTAAATATTTTTTTAATTACTTATGTTAATAAGCTCTTTTTTTCTTGTGTTATAATTGTGAATATCATTGTTATATTGTAGGTTTTCAGACAGGTATGCAGGTACATGATTATTAACAATTTTGTATGTAAACATGATTGCATTAAATTTGATTATTTAACCAATTTAACAATTTAAGCATATCCATTTATTCTAGTAAAATACAAATTTAGTAAATATTTCAAGTTTCTATTGTAAAAATAATTCAAAAATAGAGCGGCGGTGTAATTGCTATTTTCTTACCGAATATTTCAACAACGTATTTAGTTCTCGTGTACCACTTGAGCTAATTAAGACGTTGTTGGAAAGCACTCAAAATAATTTCCGGAAAGAATTAATGCACATGTGATATTATAAGTGAAAATATACATTAATACATATTATGAAATGCACATCCACTGTTTTTAAATAATTTTATATAAATATGATGTTATGTAACATTCAAAATAACACTATTAAAAACAATAAAAATTAAACGATTCAAATATTTAGTCAAATTATTGTTTTAATCTTCATAACTATAGTCATTTTCATTATTAATTTGAACTTCCCGCCGAAAAAAGGCCGACAGACTACACTTTTGCCAATATGGCGCCCCACTGTCCGTCACAGACCTCTATTCAAACGGGACACGCCATCCAGTTATACAGGGTGTAACAGCGAAACCAACCGCCTATATTTTCTTTATTATTATAGTTACAAAAAAATATTATAAAGTAAAGTTGCAGGAGATCAAGGGGGGCATATTCTTAAATAATAAAATAATTTTTTAAACCAGTGGTTCTCAAGTTACAACACAAAGTTAAATTTTTTCAAATGGGAATAGACATATTTTGTAGACCTATTCGATAAAGTATTTTTTTCTGAATTCAACCACGTATTCGTTTTATATCCTTATATAGCGTTTGAACGAGATGAAGAACACAAAGTTAACTTGCAATATGAATATATTAAAGTACATACAACTACAAATCGTTTATACAATAACTTACTTACTTAATCCTAAAGCCTATCTACCCTTTCAGGTGTTAGGCTGGGTGTTAGGTGCTTTCCTCGCTCATTCTGCTACTTCTTCAACTGGTGTTTGCTTCCATACCTCCCTGCACCTTTCTCTCACTTTGCATAATTGACCTGCTTCCTCCCATTTAAATCCTCTCTTGTCTAGTGCTTTCTTTACTTCTTCTGTCTATGATTTTCTTGGTCTTCTTCTTTGTTTTGTTTTCATTGTCTTTACTTCATATAGGTACCTTTTTCATTGTTCTTTCTTCTCCCATTCTTTGAATATGTCCCCATTAGTGATGCCGCCGAGACGAGAAATTTCTCGTCTCATTCTCGTCTCGTCTCGAAATTACGAGACGAGAATCAGTAAATTTCTCGTCTCGGATTTTCGGGGTGAGACGAGAATTCATAATTTTGAGACGAGAAATACCCTCGAGAACTCGAGAATTCTCGAAATTTTTACTTAAAAATATCTTTTTTTAATCAAGAATGAAGAAAAATTACTGGGATACACTCAACAATATTTTATTTCTCAGTCGACTAGTTTCGACGTCACATACGTCATCATCGGGAGCTACATTATTAAAAGAACAATCAAGAATAGTGAATAGTTATTTACGAACCACATGAGCGGTTTTTTGAAATACGAGCGAAGCGAGGGTTTCATTTACGCGAATGCTGGGATGGTGTCTTCCCGCAAGTGGTTTGTACAATTTTTTTGTAACGAATAAAACTATAATCAAATACATCCAATTTGTAGTTGTAGTTTGTAGTCAGATCATTAAATTTGAGGTTACGATGTTTTTTCTACTCACTACTACCGACAGATGGCGTGCTGCACACAAGTTTTATTTTTAAATATTGGCGGTTTTCG
The DNA here is from genome assembly GCA_947534325.1 of Agonum fuliginosum. Lineage (NCBI taxonomy): Eukaryota > Metazoa > Arthropoda > Insecta > Coleoptera > Carabidae > Agonum > Agonum fuliginosum. The sequence goes on along the minus strand of OX384034.1, from coordinate 18,873,910 downwards.
GTGGTCATCACTAATTATTATTGGCTATTGTAACTTAAATAAATTTAATTATTCATTTAGAAAATATTGTTGAGTTTAATAAAATTACTAAAATTAAAAATCTTTATTATCCTAAGTCGCACACCCATGAACTTGGAAATCAAACTTTTCTTCCTAGAAGTCTAGTTTTAATAGCATTTAAGAAAATTGCGGGTCATGTGACTGACAGTTTGTTTTGATCACTCCGATCACTCTGTACAATTATTACATGTGTGACATGGGCATGACGCGAAATCTAATAGTTCTTGCAAAAATCGTTACGTGGCTCTAATTTTTTGTCGAGAAATTTGAGACGAGACGAGAATCGAGTTCCTTGAGACGAGAAATGAACAGCTGAAAAATGACCGAGACGAGAATACTAAAAATTCTCGTCTCAAAAATTTGTGATGAGACGAGAATTGACTATTTCTCGTCTCGTCTCGTCTCACGGCATCACTAGTCCCCATCATCTTAATTGTCTTGGTCTTCTTCTTTGTTTTGTTTTCATTGTCTTTACTTCATATAGGTACCTTTTTCATTGTTCTTTCTTCTCCCATTCTTTGAATATGTCCCCATCATCTTAATTGTCTCTCATCTATTGTGTTTTCGATGGGTTTTACGTTCAGTGTCTTTCTGATAACTTTGTTTCTTACCTTGTCCATGATCGTTTTTCCTTCTATTTTTCTTAGGAATCTCATTTCTGTGCTGTTTAGTCTACTACGTTGTCTTTCTGTTGTTGTCTAGGTTTCTGACTCGTAAGTTAGGATGGGAACAGCTTTTTTTTGTATATTTCTGTTTTGGTGTCCCTTGGTATTTCTTTGTTTGTTAGTATGGTGTTCTTCAGAGAGTTGAAAAGTCTACCTGTTGCTAATGTCTTTTCATTTATTTCTTCGTCTAGTTTCCCATTGTATGTTATTACTGTGCCTAGATATTTGAATTTCTCCACTTGTTCCAGTGATTCTCCTTCTAGCTTAATTGTGTGTTTTTCTTCGTTTCTACTGATAAGCATTGACTTGGTTTTATTACGGTTTATCTTCATATTTATTTTTTCGAGATGTCTGTTAAATATTTCTAGATTCTTGTTTAATGTGCTTTCGTCTCTCCCTATTATGACCATGTCATCTGCGTAGAATATTTCTAGTACTTGTACGTTTTCCATTTACCTATTATGTGTTGTTTCGCTTCCATTTTAGCTTCTTTTATTGCTTCGTCTAGTACTAGAGTAAAGAGTAACGGGCTTAGTATGCAGCCTTGTCTTACGCCTTTTGTGGTTTCAAACATATCTGATTTTTCGTTCTTCGTTCTTATATAATTCCTTGTTTCTTTGTATAGACTTTGTATACCTATTATTATGTTATTATTTACACTTCGTTTCCTTAGTATGTTCCATATGTCTTCTCTATTTACTCTATCGAATGCCTTTTCTAGGTCTATGAAGCATAAGTGTGCATTGTGTCCTTGTTTTATTGTCTTCTCGCTAATTTGTCTCACTATGCTTATGGCATCATTCACTCCTCTGTTAGGTCTAAAACCCGTATTGATTATCGTCTAATGTATTTTCTATTATTTGTGCCCTTATCGCCGTTTTACATGACGTGTACACACATTTAAACTCAAACCACTTTGTAATTACACGCTATATTTCTCCCCGTGATACAACGACAACTTGTCACGAACATCACTACAGAATCAACTAACTCTAGGGTTAACCTAGCCCGCTACGGTTGCGGACGCGGCAAACGCGTACACCACATTACACTACGCTAAATATTGAACAAGAAATTTCGCAACAAATTGAACAATATCTTGAGCAATAAATTGCTTTGTTTTAATGAACTGTTTTATACAGAGACAATTTTATATACCTCCGTACAATATTTAATTTGTGATTCTGCGTAGTTCGTATATAATAATATTTTGACAGCCGCGCTTATCTATTTTTTCATACAATTTAGGAAGCAATGCTATATTTCTCACAATTTGCTGTATGATACTACACAATTTAGATTGTTTCAAAAATTGAACAATATCTTGTTCAAGATTTAGTGTAATGTATAACGGGCTTTTGTCTCTTTTCTAGTATCCTTGCATGCAGTTTTGCCACTGTACTTAAGAGTGTTGTTCCCTATAGTTTTGGCATTCTTTTAAATCGCCTTTTTTATATATGGGACATATTATGCCGATTTACCAGTCTTCACGTGCGTTTCCATTACTTAGCACTGTATTGTAAATGTCTTTCAGTATCTCCGGTGCCGCTCTTAGCATTTCTGTCGTTATTTTATCGTGTCCTGGAGCTTTATCTACTTTGGCTTTCTTGAGTTCTTCTCTTACTTCCTCTACTGTTATTTCATCTTCTTGGTTTTGACGTTTTTCCTGTTGTTTAAGATTTCTAGCCTCCTTTTTTCTTATATCTTCTCCTTCCAGGAGTTCTTTGAAGTATTGTCTCCACGTTTGCATTATTTCTTCCTCTTTTGTGATCAGTTCTCCTTCCTTGTTTTTAATATTATGTAACATTTGTTGTTTTTTCTTTCTTGAGTTTCTTATTACCCCTAAGAACAGTTTTTCGTTGTCCTTATATGCTTTCTTCATTAATTCTCTAAATTCTGTCCAGGAACTCTTTTTTGCTTCCTTAACTATGCTCTTTACTTTTCTTCTTTCTGCATTGTAGATTTCATAGTCCTTTTCATTTCTCGTGTTTATATCTCTTCCATTTATCTTTTTTCTTCTTAATTGCCTCTTTTATTATTTCATTCCACCAGCGGGTTTGTTTTATCTCTTTATGTGTGATTTTTGATGTTCCACAACTAGTCCAGTCATTAGAGACTTTTTGCATGCAAAAGGTTGAGGAGTTTTGAAACTTGGTAGGATTGTAGACTAGGTAGCCCTAAGTATGCCCCTAAGTTTGCGACCTCGAGCGACCGCCGCTCCCGCCGCCATCTTGGAAAAATGGCGCCCAATATCAGTTTTTGGTATATAGCTCCGTTCCTGTAGGTTTTAGAGAAAAAGTTTCTATACAAAAGTTGTAGAGGACTAAATTTGCTACAAAATTGTTCTTATACTTTTTTTGTCAGGTTAATACTTTAGGAGTTACAGGGCCGAATAATGGACTGAATTTTTAAAAATCGCAGAAAAGCAGCATTTGCATGCAATTTTTTTCCAATTATGTGTCAATTAGTGTATCTAAAGTTGTTTCTTGCAATTAAGTAATAAAAACTCATGCTTTTGTCAACTCGTTATTACACCACTCCAGATGATTAAGCCTACTAGATCGGACGCTAAGACCAAAAAAGATAGGGTACTTTGCATTTTATGATTAAACCATACCGTTTAGCATAATATGTTGTGTTCTTTAGATCATTCTCAACCCCCTGAGTCTTACAGGGGATGTGTATTGCGAGTCGCATATCCATTTCTTGAATTTTTTACGTTTGTCTCGTAAACGGTTATAATTAATTTTTTCAGGTAAAATATCGACTTTTGAGTTCTAGCTTCGATTCCAGAGACATTTTTCTATCAACATTATTATTATCAATATTTTTCGGACCCTGGTTTCAACATAATTATTTAAAGAAAGAAAAAAAATTTGTGTTTTTTAAATTTCTTGTGTTTAATCAACCTTACTATGATCTACAAAAATATTTAAAATTATGTTTCCAATAGAAAAATGTCTAAGAAATCCAATGCCGGAACCGGGAAGTCGATATCATAACCCGTTAAGAAATTATAGTTCATTAAAAACAGCTAAAAGAAAAAATAATAAAATTCTACTATTTTCTCCCAAAGAAAAAGTCTCCATTTTGGCTTAATCAAGAACTTCAAAAAAACTTAAGATAATGTATCTGAAAGAGAAATTTTCAAGGAATTCAATGCCGGAAACCGGCATTCAATATCATAACCCGTTAAGAAATTATAGTTGATTAAAAACAGTAAATAGAAAAAATAATAAAATTATATTTTCTTCCGAAGAAAAAGTCTCAATTTTGGCTTAATTAAGGACTTAAAAAAATGAAGATAATGTATCTGATAGAGAAATTTTCAAGGAATCTAATGCCGGAAACCGAAATTCGATATTTTAATTCGTTTAGAATTTAGAGTGCATTAAACACAAAAAATAAAAATATTACCAGAATTTTAGTATTTTTTCTCGGAAAAAAAACCTTAAATTTCGTACTTAGTAATGCCTTCAGAAGTTTTTCAAATAATGTATCTAATAGAAAAATGTCTGGGAAATCCAACTCCGGAACCCGGAAGTTAATATCTTAAATCGTTTATAAATTATTAGAGTTAATTAAACACAAGAAATTTTAAAAACACAAATTTTTTTCTTTCTTTAAAAAATTGTGTTGAAACCAGGGTCAGAAAAATGTTGATAGAAAAATGTCTCTGGAATCGCAGCTAGAAATCAAAAGTCGATATTTTTACCTGAACAAATTAATTATAACCATTTACGAGACAAACGTAAAAAATTCAAGAAATGGATATGCAACTCGCAATACACATCCCCTGTAGGACTCCGGGGGTTGTTAGAATTTCGGTTTGGTAGAGAATGATCTAAAGAACACATATTATGCTAAACGGTATGCTTTATTCATGAAATGCAAAGTACCCCATCTTTTTTGGTGTTAGCGTTCGATCTAGTAGGCTTAGTCATCAAGAGTGGTGTAATAACGAGTTGACAAAAGCATGAGTTTTCATTACTTAATTTTATTAAACAACTTTAGGTACACTAATTGGCTCATAATTGGAAAAAAATTGCATGCAAATGCTGCTTTTCTGAGGTTTTTAAAAATCCAGCCTATTATTCGGTCCTGTAACTACTAAAGTATTAGCCTGACAAAAAAAGTATACAAATAATTTTGTAGCAAATTTAGTCCTCTACAACTTTTGTATAGAAACTTTTTCTCTAAAACCTACAGGAACGGAGCTATATACCAAAAACTGATATTGGGCGCCATTTTTCCAAGATGGCGGCGGGAGCGGCGGTCGCTCGAGGTCGCAAACTTAGGGGCATACTTAGGGCTACCTAGTCTACAATCCTACCAAGTTTCAAAACTCCTCAACCTTTTGCACGAAAACACCTTTTTTATGTCTCTAATGACTGGACTAAACATTATTCTGCTGCTGTTAGTATGGCTTGTTTACAATTTTTCCATGTTTCTTCTATCTCTTCTCCCTTGTGTATTTTTTTCATATTAAGGTTTAGCTTTTCTTGGAATTGTATCCTTATGTTTGTTTCTCTTAACTTATAACATCTTATTTTATTGTTTGTTGCCTTTCTTTTCTTCTCCGTTTCTTTTTCTTTTTTGTTTTTTGAATGTCAATGTAACTAGGAAATGATCGCTACCTATCTCTGCTCCTCTTTTTACTCTAATATCTCTTATTTTTGTCCAGCTTTCTTTGCTAAATAGGAAGTAGTCAATTAGTGATTTCTCATTTCTGCTTGTCACTTCTCTCGTTATTGTATGTATATCTTTGTGTTCGAAGTGTGTGTTTCCTATTACTAATTCGTTTTCTAGACAGAATTCGATTATTCTTTCCCCGTTTGAGTTTCTTTTATCTTCTCCGTATTTTCCCAAACACCATTCTATTCCGTCGTTTTTGTTTCCTACTCTGCCATTTAGATCGCCCATTATTATTATGTTTTGTTTGCTTTCATCCACCTGTTTTTTTAGTTCGTTAAAGAATGCATTTTTTCCTCTTTTTTGCATCTTCGTTAGGACCATATGTCACTATTATCATGTATTCTTTATTCTTCGTTATATGTACCGCCCTTTAGTTCTAGTGCTAATATGCTTTCATTTACATAATATTATTTCTTTACCCATTTCATCATTTCTTCTTTAATTATACATGCTACTCCTGCTTTAGCATTTTCTTCTGTTTTTACTCCCGACCAGTACATCTAGTACTCATTACTGAGCTTTTTGCATCCTTTTTCTTTCTTTTTCGTTTCTGTTATCTGTAATCTATTTTTGCTCTTTTTTATTCTTCTGTGATTTCTTCTTCTTTATTGCTTATACTTTTCACATTCCATGTCGCTATCGTGCTTTTATTAGTTTTACTACTTTTATTCGATATTTTTACACATTCCATACTCGTGCCCTTGTTATTTGCTGCTCTTACATTCCATGTTGCTGTCGTGCTATTTACTGTTTTATCTTTTATGTTCTTTCCTTTTCTATATTGATTACTCGTGTCCTTGTGATTTGCAATTTTTGAGTCATTTACTGGTAGATCTGTACTTATTCCATCTTGTTTTGTATCCTCCTTTGTCCGGTACTTTGCTTTTGTTGTCTTCGTTGTTTCCTTGTTTTCTTTTGTTGGGGCTATTGCCCCTGTTCTCCGTTTTTTGCCTTAATTCCTTGTTCTTCTTTATCCCACCTGTATTCCTTACCGTTGATCGTGATTTTTTGGTATCCTACCTTTGCTCTATTTCCTTTCGTTCTTTCTTCTCTGGCCATGTCTAATCTCTTCTTTCTATCTCACGTGTTCGTAGTTCCGCTAGCGGAATGTCGTCTTCTTCACTCCACTCTTCTACCGAGTCACCTGCAGGTTCGTGAGGTGGACTGGAATACAGACCAGCAGAGGGTGACGCCTCGGGAATGTTCGAAACATCCGTTTGTGGTGCTTGGCTACTAGGAGGTCGGCCGCGATTAAAATAATAATAATAATAATTTTTATTTGGCAAATATTCAGCATGATGCTGTTCTTCCATATTAAGAGTGCGTTTTGATGTATCACAGATTTATTTCCACATTCATTAAAAAACTAACAAATTTTATATGATGTGTTTTATATATTTGTATTAATTAATATAATATCTAGTAAAATGACTATTTTTGGTATTTAATTGAACAGTATAAAGCCGAATAATTTTCGAAATGTTAAGTATTTAAACACCACATTACACTACGCTAAATATTGAACAAGAAATATCGCAACAAATTGAACAATATCTTGAGCAATAAATTGCTTTGTTTTAATGAACTGTTTTATACAGAGACAATTTTATATACCTCCGTACAATATTTAATTTGTGATTCTGCGTAGTTCGTATATAATAATATTTTGACAGTCGCGCTTATCTATTTTTTCAGACAATTTAGGAAGCAATGCTATATTTCTCACAATTTGCTGTATGATACTACACAATTTAGATTGTTTCAAAAATTGAACAATATCTTGTTCAAGATTTAGTGTAATGTATAACGGGCTTTAGTCTCTTTTCTAGTATCCTTGCATACAGTTTTGCCACTGTACTTAAGAGTGTTGTTCCCTATAGTTTTGGCATTCTTTTAAATCGCCTTTTCTATATATGGGACATATTATGCCGATTTGCCAGTCTTCACGTGCGTTTCCATTACTTAGCACTGTATTGTAAATGTCTTTCAGTATCTCCGGTGCCGCTCTTAGCATTTCTGTCGTTATTTTATCGTGTCCTGGAGCTTTATCTACTTTGGCTTTCTTGAGTTCTTCTCTTACTTCCTCTACTGTTATTTCATCTTCTTGGTTTTGACGTTTTTCCTGTTGTTTAAGATTTCTAGCCTCCTTTTTTCTTATATCTTCTCCTTCCAGGAGTTCTTTGAAGTATTGTCTCCACGTTTGCATTATTTCTTCCTCTTTTGTGATCAGTTCTCCTTCCTTGTTTTTAATATTATGTAACATTTGTTGTTTTTTCTTTCTTGAGTTTCTTATTACCCCTAAGAACAGTTTTTCGTTGTCCTTATATGCTTTCTTCATTAATTCTCTAAATTCTGTCCAGGAACTCTTTTTTGCTTCCTTAACTATGCTCTTTACTTTTCTTGTTTCTGCATTGTAGATTTCATAGTCCTTTTCATTTCTCGTGTTTATATCTCTTCCATTTATCTTTTTTCTTCTTAATTGCCTCTTTTACTATTTCGTTCCACCAGCGGGTGTGTTTTATCTCTTTATGTGTGATTTTTGATGTTCCACAACATTATTCTGCTGCTGTTAGTATGGCTTGTTTACAATTTTTCCATGTTTCTTCTATCTCTTCTTCCTTGTGTATTTTTTTCATATTAAGGTTTAGCATTTCTTGGAATTGTATCCTTATGTTTGTTTCTCTTAACTTATAACATCTTATTTTATTGTTTGTTGCCTTTCTTTTCTTCTCCGTTTCTTTTTTGTTTTTTGAATGTCAATGTAACTAGGAAATGATCGCTTCCTATCTCTGCTCCTCTTTTTACTCTAATATCTCTTATTTTTGTCCAGCTTTCTTTGCTAAATAGGAAGTAGTCAATTAGTGATTTCTCATTTCTGCTTGTCACTTCTCTCGTTATTGTATGTATATCTTTGTGTTCGAAGTGTGTGTTTCCTATTACTAATTCGTTTTCTAGACAGAATTCGATTATTCTTTCCCCGTTTGAGTTTCTTTTATCTTCTCCGTATTTTCCCAAACACCATTCTATTCCGTCGTTTTTGTTTCCTACTCTGCCATTTAGATCGCCCATTATTATTATGTTTTGTTTGCTTTCATCCACCTGTTTTTTTAGTTCGTTAAAGAATGCATCTTTTTCCTCTTTTTTGCATCTTCGTTAGGACCATATGCCACTATTATTATGTATTCTTTATTCTTCGTTATATGTACCGCCCTTTAGTTCTAGTGCTAATATGCTTTCATTTACATAATATTATTTCTTTACCCATTTCATCATTTCTTCTTTAATTATACATGCTACTCCTGCTTTAGCATTTTCTTCTGTTTTTACTCCCGACCAGTACATCTAGTACTCATTACTGAGCTTTTTGCATCCTTTTTCTTTCTTTTTCGTTTCTGTTATCTGTAATCTATTTTTGCTCTTTTTTATTCTTCTGTGATTTCTTCTTCTTTATTGCTTATACTTTTCACATTCCATGTCGCTATCGTGCTTTCATTAGTTTTACTACTTTTATTCGATATTTTTACACATTCCATACTCGTGCCCTTGTTATTTGCTGTTCTTACATTCCATGTTGCTATCGTGCTATTTACTGTTTTATCTTTTATGTTCTTTCCTTTTCTATATTGATTACTCGTGTCCTTGTGATTTGCAATTTTTGAGTCATTTACTGGTAGATCTGTACTTATTCCATCTTGTTTTGTATCCTCCTTTGTCCGGTACTTTGCTTTTGTTGTCTTCGTTGTTTCCTTGTTTTCTTTTGTTGGGGCTATTGCCCCTGTTCTCCGTTTTTTGTCTTAATTCCTTGTTCTTCTTTATCCCACCTGTATTCCTTACCGTTGATCGTGATTTTTTGGTATCCTACCTTTGCTCTATTTCCTTTCGTTCTTTCTTCTCTGGCCATGTCTAATCTCTTCTTTCTATCTCACGTGTTCGTAGTTCCGCTAGCGGAATGTCGTCTTCTTCACTCTACTCTTCTGCCGAGTCACCTGCAGGTTCGTGAGGTGGACTGGAATACAGACCAGCAGAGGGTGACGCCTCGGGAATGTTCGAAACATCCGTTTGTGGTGCTTGGCTACTAGGAGGTCGGCCGCGATTAAAATAATAATAATAATAATTTTTATTTGGCAAATATTCAGCATGATGCTGTTCTTCCATATTAAGAGTGCGTTTTGATGTATCACAGATTTATTTCCACATTCATTAAAAAACTAACAAATTTTATATGATATGTTTTATATATTTGTATTAATTAATATAATATCTAGTAAAATGACTATTTTTGGTATTTAATTGAACAGTATAAAGCCGAATAATTTTCGAAATGTTAAGTATTTAAACAAATAATTTGATAAAAACTAGTCATCTTACTAGATAGTTAGATACCATTATATATATATATATTATGCATATAAAATTTGGTCCAGAAATATGCAATCGTTTACAAATGAATGTGGAAATAAAAAATTTCTGTGTTTGATGCTCAAAATAGACCCAAATAGTTCAGCCCTTGGCCGCCGATTTTTCTAAGCGCTGTGGTAGAACAAGTTTGCAGGCATGCAATATTCGAGGGATTGGTGGTGTGAGGGGATTCAGATACTGTGTGCGACAACGACTACGTTGAGTGATTTTGAGATTTTAATTTTTAGGATGTTGGCGGCTGTGCTCGTAGCCGGCTCGCATCACATGCATTGCATTACATTATACAATATTTTTGAATATTGGAATATAAATGAACGTGCAGTATAATTTAAGAAACAAATAATTTTTTATATGTAGGTATTTACATAGTAGTCTAGTGTAACAAGTCCTAGTCATCACAATTAAGTATGTGCGACGGCAGTCATTAGTTTACTAGGTCAGAGTTAGCAAATAAATATAAATAAATATGTTTGTATTGCTAATACTAGTTTTGCTGACTAAGGACTTGTACATGAGTATAAATAAGATACAGGTAGGGTAATAGACAGTTCCAATTCAGTTGCGTTCCGATTCCAGTATGTGACAGTATAGAGATAAGTGGTTAACGTAAGATGTTATTGTTATTGTTATTATATTATTATTATTATTCATTAAATATACTTTTATACTTTTGTAACCTTTGAGTATTAATTGATACTAGTTTCCCAGTCTCGACAAGGACCCAACAACTTATTATTTGTATATTGGTGGCAGCGGTTTTGAGGATCTTTTGTCAGACCAGAATGGCCGATACACTTGTATTTGGTTTCATTCGCGGGAGACTAGTATTCTTGTTCAAAATGAAGTATTTATTTCAAAATTTAGTAAGAATTTATAGTATTCTATTTCAAAATTAGTGGTACTTGTGATAATCAAAATTTAAATGTGAGTTGTGCAGGTGATGATTATGCTGGGTGTAAGGTATTGAACAATTGTCAAGTCAGAAAATTTCCATGTGTTATGGCTATTGCAGTAAGTGAATATTTAACGAGAAATATGAAGATATATAGAAATATTTTGTTATTTTATTTTGAAACCGTAGACCTGGCACGACTGAGTGATTTTGATTAATTCAGATTTTTGTTTTTGAAATTGTTGATTTTTAAATTGTGTCTATGCTGTTCCACTGGCGGGACGTAAGGAATTGGGACTCATTTGGTAAGTGTAAAAATTTATGTTGTCACATATATAAACACAGTTTATTTTCAAAATTGAGTAAAAATTAAAATTTTGTGCTTAAAAAAAAACCATTATCAATTTTTGCTTTGAATTTATCAATCATTGATTTGTTGTAACTTGAATTAATCGCGATCTTTAATTTATAACATTACAAAAATTTTATATTATGAAACACGTAACAACGATAAGACTAAGGTGCTGAGAACAGCAAAAATATTAACGCAACGACACAAGATGATGTAATCACACATGACAATGTAGAACAGGCCGATGACGTAGAAAAGAGATAGGTCAAGAACTGCGTAAATGCAAGTATTTAAGGTAATACGTCATATCAGTGATCAAGATCTGATCAATCCCGGTCACGATTGGATGATAGAGCCTAAATATGAATAACAACAACGAGGGTAATAATTAAGATGACAAATGAAGTGACAGCCAAGCAACCGAGGTGTTTGTGAAGAAACACGAAGGAATCGTGAGTACGTGAGTTAATACGAGGTAGTATTTTTTTAAAAGTTGTACACAGGGGTTGTGTGACAACAATGGGTGGTAAATGATTCCACATGAGTCAGGAGAACTCAGCGCTGTAGTAAAATTTGCAAGAGAATTTTACTCTTAAATTCTGAAAAAACGCAAGGTAAGCGTAATGTGATAGAAGAATTTAAATTGACGAAAACGGTATTATAGTTTTTTGGCGGTATAAAGCTAATGTACAAGTTACAGGCGGGCCAATATAATACGTTTAAATTTGTGAAATTGTGCACAGATAGGTGTGACAATAAAGTATATGGTTCGCGGGCTGCCCGAAAAACGTAGTATTATTACCCAATTTAAAACGTTGTTTGCATTTAAAATTTTACTATTATTTCTTTTTGTAATACTTAATTTTCAATTTTGAACGTGTTTTTTGATTACTGTGGATTTAAATAAAATTAATTTTGTGAGTTTAGTTGTTAAACGGAATCGGGCGTCAGGAAGTAATAGATAGCTTAGTTAAAAGTTAATTTATTTTTGTTAGTGTTTTAAGAACGAGACCAGACACTAGCATCCAATATTGAAGCGAGACCCGAGACAAGAGCCAATGCGGGACCACCCTCAGAGATAGAGTTCTGCAGAGCAACCAGATGGGTATATACCAAATCAAGGAAGGAGGAGTCCGGCTCTTAACGATTCATTGAAGAAGACGTCTCCCTCAATACAGAAAAAGTGTGAAGTGTTATGGTCCTAGGAGACACTAAGTGTAGTTTAAGGAAATTGTGCCCCTTTCAGGAAGCAAATTTCTGAAGCTGGGAGGTATGTAACAAGTCCTAGTCATCACAATTAAGTATGTGCGACGTCAGTCATTAGTTTACTAGGTCAGAGTTACCTAATAAATATAAATAAATATGTTTGTATTGCTAATACTAGTTTTGCTGACTAAGGACTTGTACATGAGTATAAATAAGATACAGGTAGGGTAATAGACAGTTCCAATTCAGTTGCGTTCCGATTCCAGTATGTGACAGCATAGAGATAAGTGGTTAACGTAAGATGTTATTGTTATTATATTATTATTATTATTATTCATTAAATATACTTTTATACTTTTGTAACCTTTGAGTATTAATTGATACTAGTTTCCCAGTCTCGACAAGGACCCAACAACTTATTATTTGTACACCCAATTTGGGAGGTACATATTGGTGGCAACAGTGGAATCTGTTGTCAGCCCAATTAGGGTGTTACACTAGTAAACAAGTGCCATTTTGGTGAATTAGAGTCAGTAGAGTCCGAAAATTATGATCCATGGCTCATTCGATTCGGAATGACCTCTAGAAACTTTTTGAAAAATTTGAAGTGGACCGGAAAAAATTGCAAAAGTTATAAACAATTAAGTAAAAAAATAAACGAGAGTTTAGTTTTTTGCAAATATCTCCGAAACTATTGAAGATATCCGAAATTTGAAAAAAGATCCTTAAAGAGCAGGAAATTTTCCTAAAAAAAGCCGTACCTGCAAATATTTATAACTTTAACTTAGTTGCGAAAATAGCGCTAAAAGCGGGTGAAGCGCGCTCCGCCCGCGTCGACCGGTACGGACACTTGAACAATAAAAATAATTTTAATCCATTAAATATCAATATTAAGAAGAAAAAAAATTCACATATCTTTTAGACACTTGAATAAACGAAAATCCACTGAAAAATTTTTTTCCCGCAATTATTTTATTAGATAGGTATGTTTTTGTTACTTAACACATTTTTACAAGCTTTCAATTTACATAAAAATCCTACTAATTGTTAAACTAAAAACCTCAAATTTTTTTCACTTCTTGGAGCTATTTTTGAAAGACTTTAGAAGAAATCTCCGTTGGAAAATTTAAAAAAATGTTAATTTTCCACTTTGTTATTAACAATCTAAGAAGTAAAAAGATGAAAAATGCAAAGCAATGAAAATTTTTTTTTTTAAATATGCCAATTTGTTCGTATTATTATTATTTAAAGTCACATAAAAATGATTTTTAATAATTTTTAACTCTAATTATTTAAATAATTGTTATAAACAAATGGATTGTTTATAAGATACTACCTAAAATCTAGCATAAAATGTACTAACTTAGCAAGTGGCCAGTACAAGAGTGATAAAAAAATTGTACATGAATATAAAAATTCCAAAAAAAATCCTATTTTATGCAAATTTTACACGGTTATATTTCATGATACAAATTAATTTTTCAAAAATTTAAAAAGGTACATCTGTAGATCCATTCTTTCTCTATTAAATCCATCTTGAAATAAAATTTTACCATTCTTGTACTGGCTACAAAACACTCACTACGTTATTACATTTTATGCTGAATTTTAGGTAGTAGACGGGCCTCTTAAGAATAAGACCCTGTCCACGGATCCAGTACTCAAGTACCAGGGCGACCGGGGCGTAACACAGAAAACGAGTTTATTTGAAGGTTCCTCGAAATGCAACAACAATGTAACACTTTATGTTATTTACATTGTTGCGCACTAGTTCAATATTTTACTTTTTATACTAATGAAATAAGAAATATTACTTACATATTTTGTATATAAAACAATTTTAGTATTTTGTGCCCTCTTTACGTTAACGTCGGGACATCAATATTTTTTTAAACTCAGGTAGATGTCTGGTAGATAATTTTGAAAAACATCTAATAATAAACTGTTTTTGCAGTGTACAATGTAATATTTCCGGCAATTAAATTATTGTTTTATACTCAGAATAAATTTCTTTCTGTTGAAACGAATTTGAAAAATATTTTTTTGCATATATTTTCTAAATTGGTGCATAGGTATATTGTTCAAATTGGTGCATATAATTGGATATTTTTGTGCATATATTCACATAGGTACTTTTGATTTTTTGCATATAAATCCGAGCTCTAAGCACAAATATAACAAAATATCAAACTACTATTTTTTATTAAAATATAATTTGGAATCAAAAGCCGTGTGATTTTATTCGTTTTTATAATTTTTAAATTTCTATTCATAATTTTACAGTAAATATTTGAATTTCGTATAGTAGCGCCTCTGTAGTCAAGTAGTTGCGATTTTGAATGTGCTGCGATCTACCGTTTATGCCGGTACTAAATTTCATTTTAGTTCACTAAATTCTCACTGCATCTTCCCGATGTTACTTTCGAAACGTACTCTTAACCTTTACATCGAAATATTGGTTAAATATAAAAAAAATCCAAATGGTACGGCAAATACCGTAAAACACAATTACAAAAATATTAGCATTAGCAAACTGAGAAAACATGGCTAGTATCTAATTAGATACTAAATTAATACAAAGAAAAAGAAAACAAAATAAGAAACTAAACTAGAAAATATATGAATAATATATGAATAAACAGTAACACAACGATTAGAATAAGGAAACATTTTCAAACAGTAACAATTTTACTTTTTTTGAGAAGACAGATGGAGTCAGACTTAGTAACTGTGATGGGATATTGTTAAGGGCATGAGGGAATACGTAGCTAAAAGTTCTTGTGAATAAACGCAGCGGTTATCTATAAATACGAATACAAATGCTTGTGCTCTTAAACACATCACGGATTATCATTCTGACATGTGCTGGATCCAGTCCGTCTAAACCACACGCTATGAGTGGCATAGCTATTTTATTTATCCCTCGACGCTCAGCCTCACGTCGCATAGCTCGTAGGCTACTGACTAACGTAGAATAAGTTGGCTTGTGTTTACTCCGTTCTTTAGTTACTAGATAAAATATATCTCGATCATGGGATCGCTACACAATGCGCCAAAGCATAATCAGGGGGCGCTTTGAACAGATCTTCCGTCACCTCTTCTAAATAAAATCCTGACTGCCATGGTTGCTCCTCGGTCCCGTCGTTTCTACGTGGTCGCCCGTATTTTCTTTTAGCGCGTTCCTCACGCTGTGCTTGTTCTGGAGGTGGTATTTCTGCACAGGGTTTCAACCGGTCAGTATGAACCACTAACCGTTTATGTTTTGACGCACAATGTTGAATGCGTAGCGTGTTGAGTCCCATATTCTTTACTACTTTATAGGGATCGGTCCAAGGACGATGGAGTTTGGTGCTCTCTCCTATTTTGGGTGTCACTTTGTGCAGCCAGACAATATCTCCAATATTATACGATGGCATCCGAGTATTACGATCATAATACTCTTTTTGACGTTTATGGACAACTTGCAAATGTTGGCGTGTCATTTCGTGGGCATGATCAAGTGAAACACGCAATTTTTTAACATACTCTTGATCAGATTTACATGAATTATCAGGTGGTACACCATAGTGTGCGTCTAACGGCAATCGAATTTCACGTCCGAACATTAATGTGAAAGGCGTGTATTTTATACTTTCGTATTTGCTGCTCCTGTAGGCCATCATAACCTGTGCCAGATTAACATCCCACATCTTCTGGTGCTCGCCAGCCCAGTGACTTAGAATGGTAAGATGTTGAAATAAAAATAGGTAGTTAGCTAAATATAAACAGTACTTGTTTTATATGATTTCAGAATTTTGTATTTGAGCATGTGTCAAGTATTGTAATATTATTCATTTAAATAAACTATTAGAACTACTGCGTCTGTATTAATCCTACAATGGTTATGGGCCCAGGCGCGTAGGAAAATAATTTAAATGATAGATATAGTCATTGAGATTTAAAAAAAATATGTCAGCCGAAAATAAAATAACGATTAATAAGCTAAACGGCACAAATTACCCATCATGGTGTTTCCAAATAAAACTTATATTGATGGAAAATGATTTGCGGTCAATTATTGAGCCTGGTGAAGTTGAATCAACTACAAGTCAAATACAAGAAAGGCAGAAATATGTTTCTCGGCAAGGAAAAACACTTGCTAAAATTGCACTTGCAATTTGCGACGAACAGCAAATGCATATCCGACATCTGCAGAATCCACGCGATGTCTGGTTAGAATTAGAACGATTGTACGCACCGAAAGATAGTAAATTTATAATTGTACAATTACGTCGAAAGTTGCATTCGTTAAAACTAAATGAGTGTTCTTCAGTTGAAATGTATTTAGGGGAAATAAATTCGACAGTGGCGGAGTTATCAGGCATTGGCGACAAAATTAATGATGATGACTTAGCAATGTCAATATTATGCTGATTATCTGATAAGTGGGATAATGTAATGCTATCGAAGACAAGAGTACAAAAAGATGACAGACAATAACAGAATCCAAACATACAATGAAACAGTATGAAAATTATTTGTTATAAATGTAATGAGCCCGGACATATCGCAAGGAATTGTCAAAATGAACCTGAACAGAAATATTTAAAAAAAGGGACATTTGGTCTAAAGAAAAACTTAAATACCATTTGTGGTATATCAAAAGAAAATGACAACATTTGGATAATAGATTCAGGTGCGACGCACCATATGTGTCCAAAGGAAAATTACTTCTCTAGTATAAACAAAGCGTCCAACATTGATAATGCAACTACAGCTGATGGTGCTGTAATGCCAATAGCTGGTATCGGTACAGTAAATGCACAAATTATCGGTAATAAAGGTATGTTGAACGAATTTGAAACTAAAAATACATTTTTAGTACCAGGTAAAACATGGAGTATTATCTGTCACACAACTAATTGAAAATAATAAAGAAATAATCTTCAATAAATACGGTTGTCGTATTTACGATGAAGAGAAAAATGTACTGATTAAGCTGAGAAGAAAGGGCGATTATTCCAAATAGAAACGAAAGAACATAGAATTACAAAAATCTGATATGCAAGTTGACATATGAAACTAATAAAACAGAATCTTTAGATTTATGGCATAAAAGGATGATGCATGTTATTACACATGAAATAATAAAAATGACAAAAACAGATGCGGTCAAAGGACTTAATTGTAATAAAAATGAATCATTTACATGCAATGCTTGTTTAATTGGTAAATCAACTCGACAACCATTTCCAAAATATCTGTCAGTAAAAGATAATTCAAATAGAGATATTTTGGAACTAGTGCATGCAGATCTTATGGGACCTATGGACATCAAAAGTATGGGTGGAGCTAGATATGTACTTAGCATCGTAGACGACGCTAGTAGGTACAAAGGTACATACATGTTTCATTCTTGAAATCTAAAGGAGAAGCTCTTGGAGAATTTAAAAGATGGAAAATACAAGTTGAAAACCAAACAGGTCAAAAGCTAAATAGAATTCGAAGCGATAATGGTTTAGAATTTTGTTCTCAAAATTGGGACATTTTCTGCAATGCTAATGGGATAATACATGAAACAACTATGGTTTATACACCCCAACACAATAATAATAATAATAATAATAAATTTATTTATGTTAGACACATTACATGTATAGAAATAGTCAAAAAATGAGTAGGTACAAGTACATATGAGATTTAAAAATTATACATTAAAGAATTCATCTAGTGCATAAAAATTGTGATTTACAAGAAAATATTTTAGTTTCTTTTTGAAAACATTTACACTAGCTGCCTGTTTAATCTCACAAGGCAGGTTATTAAAGATTTCCAAGCCAACCCTGTCAGGAGCTGCTTTTGCTACATTTGTCCTAGAATAAGGAATGCTAAAATTAGTTTTATTTCTAGTATTATAATTGTGTTTTTCTGAGTTGATAATAAATGTATCTTTATGCTGGAAAATAAAAAGACAAACATCAAGTATATAAATATCAGTCAAAGTTAATATTTGATATTTGTTCAAAATTGGTCTGCAAGAGGTTTTGGATATGACGCCCGCCAAGCAGCGAACAATTCTTTTCTGGCATGTAAAGACCTTTTTGGCAGCTGAAGACTGGCCCCACAATCTGATACCATAACGAAGTCGCGAAACTATATGCGCATGGTAAAAAGTAAGCAGTTGGTTGATGTTTAGGTACTGCTTGAGATGACGCAATTGGTAGCAGGCTGAGTTTAGCTTATGAATTAAGCTCTCGCAATTTAATTTCCAATTTAAGTCGTCGGTTATATGCATGCCTAGAAATTTAGTAGATTTAACATTCTGAACTCTGTTATCTCCAAAAGTAATTGATATGTCGTTATTGAATTTATTATAATTTAAGTGAAAGTATAGAATGTTTGTCTTACTTTCATTAAGATATAGTTGATTCAATGCAAACCACGAATTAAGAGATTCTATATTTGAGTTGCATTTCTCCAGAAGATTGAGCTCGTTTTTGTGCGATAACGCTAGTGTAGTATCATCAGCATATAGTACTGATGTACAATCACTAGAAAGAACTAAAGGCAAGTTAAATTAGTCCTAAATTATGACTTTCTTTTTTTTTTTATTTCCGCAAAGTGGGGGTGCCAACTTTTAGTAACTAAGTCATTAAGGTATATAATGAATAAAATAGGTGCAAGAACTGTGCCTTGAGGTAGTCCTATATTGGTGGTTAAAGGATAAGAGACAAATTCCCGCATTCTCGAGAATTCATCCTGATTTTGTATAGACACATATTGCTGTCTATTCTGTAAAAAACTGGATATCCATTTAAGAGCCACCCCACGTACTCCTAATCTTTCTAGTTTCATGAATAGTCTAGTGTGATCCACACAGTCAAAGGCCTTTCTGAGATCGCAGAAAATGCCAATTGATCTTTCACCGCTTTCTAGGGAAGAAATAAGTTTGTGGAAAAACGCTTGTATTGCATCGATCGTAGAACTATTGGGTCGAAAGCCAAATTGGTTGACGGATATAACCTTATATTTATTTAAGAAACTTTCTAATCTGTCTAAAAAGCAGTATTCAAGGATCTTTGACAGTCCAGAAGTGAGGGCAACAGGTCTATAATTATCTAATGAGGTTTTATCACCCTTTTTATGAATGGTGTAGCTGAGAGGGTTAACCGTACTTTGATGGACCTTGTAAGAAGTACACTTGTCAATAGCAAATTGTCAAAACCAATATGGGCAGAATTAATTAATACAGCTGCATATATTCGAAATAGAACTACAAATCATCATGATGAGAGAAAAACCCCGTATGAATTGTGGACAGGTAATAAACCCAGTGTACGACATTTTCGAACAATTGAATGTGAAACTTTTGTTCACATAATAAAACAAAAACGTGCATCGAAGTTGTCCGAAAGAACACAAACTGGATTTCTTGTAAGATTCACGGACGTGGATATCGTATTTGGATTCCAGAACATAATCAAGTCATAGAATCGCGTGATTGTGTTTTCAAAGAAGAAGGAGAAGAAGAATTAACATTACTCGAAAAGAAGAATTGTTATAACAATGATATCCTTATTTATTTCTATGAAAACAAAGAAAATAAATTACACGATGAATATACAGAAAACAATGCATCTGTGACAAATAAAGATAGCACAGTGGAACTTCAGATTAAAGAGACAAATAATGAAAATACAGTTGAACTTCAGATTAATGCAGAAAAATTTGAAGATAAATCTAAAAAACAACATCCAATGGAGTTACGAAATCATACATCTAAAAAAAGGTATGTACACACTTTGAAACATGAAAATGAACCAAAACCTAGAACTTACCAGGAAGCTATGTCCCGTAATGAAAGTCAAGAATGGTTAGCGGCAATGCAGGAAGAAATAGAGTCTCTGAAACATCATAATGTATGGGAATTATCCGAATTACCTCCAGGAATTAAACCGGTGAAATGTAAATGGGTATTTAAAAGAAAAGAAGTTTGTTATTCGAATGAGAACGTCATACGCTACAAGGCGAGATAGGTAGCAAAGGGATTCACACAACAAAAAGAAATAGATTATGAAGAGGTACGAGTTTCTAGTTTTGAAACGATGAGATTGTTCATTGCAGCTGCTGTGAAAAGAAAATTTTTTTAGATCAATTTGATGTCAAATGTGTTTATTTAGGTACATAGCAAATTAGAAAAAATTATTTACATGGAGCTACCTGAAGGATTTGCAGAAAAAAGAGAAGATGTGTACTGCAAATTGCGGAAATCAATTTATGGTTTAAAACAGAGTGGCCTTTGTTGGAATGAACACTTCCACGCAACTTTGAAAACAATGGGTTTTATTAGAAATGAAGTTGATCCCTGCGTATATAAAAATGAAACAGAAGAAGGAAAAGTGATTCTTGCTGTGTACGTTGATGATATAATCACTATATCACAAATTGAAACTATAAAACGGGAAGTTGGCAAAGTCTTAGAAAAATGTTTTGACATAAAACATATGGAACAAGTTTCAAAATTATTGGGCGTAGAATTTAATTTCTCCAATAATATAATTATATTTTCACAGAAGAAGTATATTGAAAGTTTATTAGAAAAATTTGAACTTCAAGAAGAAAAGCAAATGGCGACACCAATGGAAATACGTCTAGATTTATTGGATGAAGAAGATGTAGAAAATTGTCCACAAAATCTTCCTTTTCGAGAACTTATTGGTGGACTTCTGTTTCTGTCTCAAAGAACTCGGCCAGATATATCATACGCAGTTGGAAAATTTTCTCAATATTGTTCAAAATTCAATCTAAAACACTGGAATGCAGCAAAAAGAGTATTGAGATATTTAAAAGCAACAAAAAATTTCGGGATAATTTATCATGCAACTGATAAATATTTAAATGGGTATTGTGACGCAGACTGGGAAAATTGTGTAACAGACCGTAAGATACGTCATAATGCTTCCTGATGGACAAGTATTATGGAGAAGCGTCAAGCAATCTATAATTGCTTTAAGTACAATGGAAGCAGAATATAAGGCGCTAGCTGAATGTACGAGAGAAATCACATGGATGAAAACGTTGCTTCAAAGTTTGGAACTTGATGAAGAAAATGGTCCAACTACAATTAACAGTGATACTCAAGCTTCAATTGCTCAAGCAAAAAGTCATATTGATAAGTCCCGAACGAAGCATATAGGAATACGTCATCATTTTATCATCCGTGACAAGATAAAGGGTGCAACTGTGAAATTGGAATTTATTCCTGCCGGCCTAAATACGGCAGACATATTTACTAAATCCTAAAATCTGAAATGTCATGAGATTCATGAGTACTATGATTCAAAATTAAGAAAATAAAAATAGAAAATTATGGCGAAATGAATGAATGAAGATCATTTCGAGGGGGGCATTGTTGAAATAAAAATAGGTAGTTGGCTAAATATAAACAGTACTTGTTTTATATGATTTCAGTGATTTTGTATTTGAGCATGTGTCAAGTATTGTAATATTATTCATTTAAATAAACTATTAGAACTACTGCGTTTGTATTAATCCTACATAAGCAACGTCCGATTAAACGCTCAATCATACCATCTTTGAATAACTGAGACTCAAATTGTCGCCCTTGATCCGTGTGCACAATGTCAGGTGCTCCATACCGACAAATGAATTCGTTTACTAGCACACGTGCTACAGTCTCCGCGGTTTGGTCTGGAAGTGCAAACGCTTCGACCCATTTCGTAAAGTAGTCACCCACTATCATTATATATTTATTTCCTTGAAGCGAAGGTGGGGCTATGGATAGTATCATGGTACAAGAAGACAAGGTATGTTCGTCAGGCGTACGCGTTTTCGTTCAGTTCGCGCATGTGGGCCAGCCGACGCCATCTTAGTTTTATCCCGCCTCCTATTCAAATGTTGTAAAACATGTTAATGAAGATTTTCAGCGATTCTTGTGTCCATTAACAAAAAAACGTTTTCTAACTACAATTTCTTCTTGATTATGACCACAGTTATTATGGCATATTACGTGTCGAAGATTATAAAACTCATGTTCTTTGAATGTGACAGTGACAGATGTAAACAAAAAACTAATATGGCGGCGGCTGGCCCACGGTGCGAGAGAGATTACCCAAGCATGAGAGAGTAAGAGAATGCGCAAGAACATACCTTGTCTTCTTGTACCATGGATAGTATATCAATGGCAACACGTTCTAACGGCCGGGTTGCTATAAATGATTGCAATGGTGCTTTGGCGGTAGGTGCAGGTGATTTACGGCGATTGCAATCCTCGCACTTTTGGCACCACTGTCTAATTATTGACCCACAACACTCGTCATCTAGTGGAGCGATTTCAATTTGTTTCATGTCTATATCCGCACTTACACTTTGTTCATTGTTTAAAGCTCAAATTTTAATTTCTGAAGTTTTATCTTCGTACCCGCATTGTGAACATGGTCGTCATGATAACCCACCCGCATTACTATGCTTCTTTCCTGGCCGGTGTATAACTTGTAAATCATATTCGGACAATGTCTCCAGACATCGAGCGACCTGGCCTTCTGGTTCTCGGAAGTTACGGAACCACCGCAGACAATTATGATCTGTCCGCGCTGTGAAGGGAACGCCAATCAGGTAGCCCTTAAAGTGACGGCAGACTTCAATAAGAGCAAGCAATTCACGCCGAGTAGCACAATATCGTCGTTCGGGTTTGGTAAGTGCGCGACTAAAATAGGCTATTACCCGTTCCTCCCCATTTTGGTACTGACTCAGTACGCCTCCGATGTCGGTTCCGCTAGCATCCACATCGATGATAAATTGCTTATCCTGGCGAGGATACGCCAAAATTGGTGCACTCGTTAAACACATTTTGAGCTGTCGGAATGCCATATCACATTCTTCTGTCCAACAATATCGCTCTCCCTTGTTTGAAAGTTTATGAAGTGGGCTCGCGATACTCGCAAAAGACTTAATAAACCGACGGTAGTATGAAGCTAGGCCGAGAAATGATCGTAATTCAGTTATATTCCTCGGAGTAATACGGCGGGATAGCATAGTGGTAGAATGCTAGGCCCTGGTTACAGAGGTCGTGGGTTCGAATCCCGGTCAGGTCAGGAAATTTTCACGGCCTGATTTGGATCGGTACCTACTCCCGTTACCATTCCAAGTTGGGATCTAATTAACTTGGCAACCTCTAGCTATCGGGAACCGGCTAAAGGCTGTAACAAGGGCATGCGCCGGGTTGACTGGCAACACACATGGTAGTAAAGTAAACGCCGTGGCAAAAAGTATAAGTAAAATTAATACTGTGTGTGTGCCATCAAGTCACCCTAGGTATATATAACCCAAATGAGGTTCAAATCCCGAAATAATAATACATACATCGTAATTCAGTTATATTCCTCGGAGTAGACCATTCGGACACGGCTCGTACTTTACTGGGATCAGTAGCAATGCCATCACAGCTAACAATGTGTCCCAAAAATTCAACTTTCCGGTGAAACAGGCGACATTTTTTGGGATTAACTTTTAAACCAGCTGTTTGCAATCTGTCAAAAACGGCGGATAATCTCGCCAAATGTTCCTCAAATTTTTTTCCAAAAATAATAACGTCGTCCAAATATACCAGCGCGGACTCCCAATTCAGTCCTTTCAACACAACATCTATCATACGTTGGAAAGTGGCGGAGCCGTTGCAAACCCCAAACGGTAGAACATTAAATTGGTACAGACCTGTGCCAATAGAGAATGCAGTCTTCTGGCGATCTTCGGCAGCAACCTCGCATTGCCAGTATCCTGTTTGGAGATTCAAGGCCGTAAAAAGTGTAGATCCTGATAATGAATCTAAAACTGCATCGATTCGCGGCAGAGGGTAACTATCTTTGATTGTTACTTCATTTAACTTTCTGAAATCGATGCAGAATCTCAAAGATCCGTCTTTCTTCTTAACGAGAACAATGGTGATTGCGAGGAGCTGATTACGCCAGAATCCAACATATTTTGTATTTCTTGTTGGGCTTCTTTACGATGAGCAAATGGTAACCGGCGCGGCGGCTGCGGTGTTTATTTCGTGTTTCAATACGCTGGTCCGCCCTCTGTCCATTTTATGTTTATACACAACATTCACGTATTGTCCAACACAATGTTTCCACTTTTGTCCATACACTTAAATGACGGTTCGATAAATCTCGGTACATTGTATGCTTCACCTGACACTTTTACTTGACAGACAAGTTCCACGCGACCTGGAATAACCTCAGTTTCACATAAACTAGCTACTGCTGGCAATACGGGGCACTCGTCAATACACTGTCCATTTATAACTATACAGTTTCTAGGAAGATCTACGATACACTTATGTTTTCTTATAAAATTACAACCAATTACAAAAGGTTCCGATAAGATCTCACACACTGTAACTTCTGTATGCGCTACAAGGTCTTGTAGTGTTACTACCACATTTCCAAGTCCTATTACTTACTGCCAACGATTCCGTATTGGCTTGAATAATTTTAGCACTACAGGGCCGTATTCGCCCATTCCCGACTCTGTCCCACAAGTCTTTGCGTATGAAACATCGCGACGCACCCGTGTCCACTAAGATTGTCACTGAATAATCATTTACTGTTCCGCGCACTTTGACCACATTCTCATCTTCAATAAGCTGCTCCGTTGCAGAGACAGGTGTCAACACAGGGCGATTTGACACTAGTTTTAGTTTCCCGGACGATCTTCGTTAAAACATGGAGGTCGCGAGAACCTATTGGTACAGTCTCTACTCAAGTGTCCAATCCTTCCGCACGTGTAACACCACCCTTGCTGTATCCCGAAAACCTCTACCTTGGCTGCGGTTGTCATGCTGTTCCACATATGAAGCTGCAGGCTGCATGCGTGCTGATGATGCATCGCGCGTTGAATCACGGTTAGGTGCACGCTGTGGCAGACGCAACGACGAACGGGTCGGTGAACGTGTTGACGAGTACTCCGGAGATCGAGAACGTACTCGATCACGATGTCTATTGTGTCCCGAATTATCCTCATAATTGTGTCCATCATTCACTACAAGTTTATGCACATATTCGTCAATATTTCGTTAAACTGTATCACTGACCATAGTAACTTGTCCATCCGTAGTTGGCGTGGATGATCGCGAAACATCAGCTCCACCTATATTCTGACGAATGTCATCAATCGCCTTTTTTACACGTAAAGCGGTTTGAGCAGCTGTCACAGCTGCTGCCAGTGTACCCGGATTTTTCCGTGCTGATTAAAAATTGTCCGAGTAACAATTTTTTGCGGCTCGCATCATTATAATCTGCGTATGCCCGATTTCCAAGCGCGCGTAGGCCCGCGGCGAATGACGCAATTGTTTCACCCGACTCCTGCCGTCGTGCTCAAAAAAGATTTTCTTCTTGTTGTTGAAAAATATTTTTAAGCGCTTCGCATGTCTGCGCCCAAGATGCACGCTGTGCAACCAACAAACTTTGAAAAGCTTGTTTTGATGAACCATCTAAAAATAAATGCAGCACAACAAGTTTACGCGCCTCATCCCAGGCTTTAAGCTGGGCAAATGCTTCAAAATTCTCCAGCCACTCCCCAAAATCACCAGATTTAAACCGCGGGCACTGAATGTACATTGTTCACGTACATAACACAATCTCGTTACAAAAAAGAATAAAACCACCACTGTCACCAGTGTTGCCAGATTCTTAAAACAAAATTATAGTGTAAAGTAACAAAAATTATCGTGTTTTAACATTTTTAAAAGAAAATTATCGTGTACACTGTAAAATCAAAAATATCGTATTTTAAAGAAAATTATCGTGTAATTTAAAAAAAATTATCGTGATTTAATAGAACATTATCGTGTCAGTATTTATTTAGATGTTGTACATTGTAAATAGACATGTCAAATATGTGAAACTATATATTATGAGAATAAAACAAAATTGCAGCAGAACTACAAAAACTGACACATAACATACTGACAATGGTAGGCTGACAGTGGCAAAAGTGGCCGCAGAAAACGCGCTAAATTTGAAATTCGTAATATAACAAAGAAAGTAATAAACAGAAAACTATTTATTTTATCGAAATTCGTATTTTATTTATCAAAATATTAAAAAAGGAAATTATCTAAAAAATATCGTGTTATCGTGTGCACGATATCGTGTCACACGTTTATAGTCAAATTATCGTGTAATGCCTCGTTTTCATGTATCCGGAATCCGCAGATTTCTTGCGGAATAAAATGGCCGCCACGAATTCCGTTATGCCCATGTCACACCGGCATAGCACGAAGCACGGTGCTCTATGGGAACAAATGAATAACGTAAATGAACGTAAAATTTTATCGCCGCTATTCCGTCGAGCATTTTGACATATGGAAATTTGTTGCTGATTTCGCAGTGAGTCCTCAATATAATTTTTGACATTTGGTGAATAATTGATGTCAAAATAGTAACAGTAAGTAATTTGATAATAAGAATATAACCCTTTCAGCTTTTGTCAATATATGAACTAATTATTGAGTTAATTAACACAAAAAATGGATGAATTTTAATTCTCAGCTGTCAAAAATAATTTTCAAAACCCTTCAAAGTACGAAGTGAACATAGCAATATACAAATTTTCGTATGGCATTTTGCTATACCGGTGTGACACCCTTTTGACAGCTTTGAACGAAGCAAAATGCCACATCGAGCACCGTGCTTCATGCCACGTCGGTGTGACATGGGCATCAGTAGTTAAATTATTTTTAACTTTCTGGGGAACTCCGCAAGCTCCGCAAGTTTTGACGTTTAAACTGTCAGTTGTTATAACTTCAAATATATGTTTATTTATGTTGAATATGGAGATGGAATTCGTGGCGGCCATTTTATTCCGCAATAAATCTGCGGATTCCGGATACATGAAAACGAGGCATTATACGATAATTATCGTGTATCTGGCAACACTGACTGTCACCAATATAGCGTGCGAACGAGATGAAGAACACAAAGTTAACTTGCAATATGAATATATTAAAGTACATACAACTACAAATCGTTTATACAAGGTGGGGCAAAACAACCTCCCTAGTTTCAATAGAGAATTGTGAAGCGAGCAGAGGTCGTAAAAGGATGGGAATGGCGTGTATAGCGGCCGGTATATATGCCGTTTGCGTGTCAAAAGTTTCAGTCGTAAACATAATGTGGACGAATGAGCAACGCGCTTTTACCGTGGAAGCATACATACGCGGAGAGTCTGTAATCGCCGCCCAGCGCGCTTTCCGTATTCGATTCCAAATTCCCCGTCTTCAAGCAGTTCCGGACCGAAAATCGTTTACGTTGTAGTAAAAAACTTTCGGGAAACAGGATCAGCATTCATTCGGTTTCTCCGTTTGGTTCAAATGTTTTAATAACAATTTTAAAACTAAAAAAGCATCAAGTTTGCCATGTGGTACCGAAGATTTATTTATACAAGAACGATTGTAAATTATTGTATTGACAATATTATATGAAATTCATTTGTTCTGAGGAAGGTCTCAATTTAAGACCGAAACGTCGACATTATGAATAAAGAAGCATAATAGTAATCACAGTGACTGGTGCACCCATTATTTTCCTTCTTCAATGTTAATTAAAATGTCTCACAAACATTTAAAATTATAGCGTTAATTGCACTATTATATATCGATTATATGCGATCGAGTATATGTCGCGTCAATTTCACAACCTAACAATGCTGAAATCGAGAATTAAATTTCCACCATGAGCGGGATTCGAACCATGAGACCCCAACGAACTAAGAACCATACGCCGACACTAACCAAACTATAACCACAGGAATTGCACAGGACCACGCTGTATTCCTACGATTATAACTTCGTGCTGGAAATATGAATAATAATTTACGTTCGATAATTTACAAATTGTTGATATAAATCAACACAAAAATACATTGTTGTTGATTCTCATTTTTTTATATAAATTAACGATCGATCTTTATAAAATTACTTTTTAAAAAAAGAATTTTATTTGTCAACTACAAGATGTTGCTTCTACAAAGCTTAACTACTGACTAACTTATTCTATCTATTCTAATTTACAAGAAAACTTATTATCTACGAGATTTAGGAATCTAGTTACACCAGAGCATGTTTCTCACGGGGAGAAACATGCGACACAGCATAATTTTATCTATGTTGCATTTTTTCAATAATATAACTCCTCCCTTCTCAGAATGGAGCCCCTTCAGGTAGGCGGATATCATCATGTTGTGGCGGTAGGGTTGAAGTTCTACGTTGAGTGTATAGATTCCTAATTCGTTTAAATGCTATACAAATAATTATAATTAAAAGTCCAATATAAAGTATTAGTGTTCGTGCTAAGTTTGTTTATTTTTGTAACTTTATGATTAATTAAAAATTTAAATTGTTTTGTTATGATTACTTAACTTATAATAATTATAATTGGTATTGTTTGGGATTGTTTAATTAGTATTATTTGAAATCTGGTTGTTTCAATAAATTGTTTGTTTTACAATTATAGACTTATCTTAGTAAGTTAGTTTTTTGATTTTTGGAAAACATTTTCACTGGGATTTTCCTTTTTGAAATTATTTTCACTGATATGACCACGTAACACTTTCACTTGTGTTCTTTGAAGACACTTTATCTTCTACGGGAATATGAAGTTTGTACGCAGAGTTGTAATGAACATTTTGGAACACTGATACTATTTACTTGGAGCACAAATATCATGTAGAGGTTCGATTTCATTGTTTTCTGATTGTTACGAACTCTGTTTTTAGTTTTGTGGATAATTAATGTAAATAATAGGATTTAATTTCTTGGGAATAGTATAAAATAATTATTTATTGTTATAAGTCACAGAATTTTCGATATCTTGAAATATGTTTAATATTTCATTATACGATGTTATTTTATTAGTCGATTAAATAGGTCTTTAATCAACCAACATCTAGTTCGATTTTGCTATGTTAGGATCGTGAGTCGTGCCATTAATTGTTAATAATAATAATATAATATAATAATAATAAATTGATAGTACACACAATATGCAATGTTCTAATAGGTTTTGTTAATACTGAGTTCTGCTTGTGATAGTAATTCTGAGTTCGGTCCTGTGTATACAGTTATCGTTACGTTCGTATCTTTAAAAATGTATTGAATCATCGCTTTTATGTCAATCCAGTTTTTTCTGTCTTTGCCACATGCAATTCTGGGAATACTCAAATTTGTAATATTATTTTTTAAACGAAAACTCTTAAGGTTAAGTAAGGTGTAAAATATATCCTGATAAGATGGTTTGTCGTAGTACTTGTTCTTTGTTATAAGATAGATAATGAATCTGGAATTATATTTTAGATAAACTAAATTGTATAATTTTGGATTTTGTTTTTGAAGATTGTTGACATTATGAAATGTGGCTTTAAATCTTTTTGCGATTCCTCCAAACATTGCAAGGTCTTTACTCACACCATGTGCTAAACTGCTGTCGGGGGGTGCATTAAATAAATCATCTTGTATTTCTTTTATGTTGGTCAATTTAGGATGTGTTTGCTTATAGTTTAATTAATTTTGGTATTCTGCTAACTGATTATTTTCAATTAATGAATCTGAATTTTGAATATCGTATGGAATACGACTAAGTGCATCTGCGTTTGTATTGGCTTTTCCTTTTTTATAAATTATGTCGTAATCAAATTCTTCTAATTTTAAGCGCCATCTGACAAGTTTTTGACTGCATTGTTTTGGGTTTAGTGAGAATAAACATTGGAGAGGTTTATGGTCTGTTAGTATGGTAAAATTTCGTCCGTATAGGTATGGTCGGAAATACTGTGTTGCCCAAATAATGGCTAGTAATTCTTTTTCAATTGTCGAATAATTTGTTTCAGCAGTGTTCAAGGTTCTGCTAGCGTAAGCTACTGGTTTATCGCTACCGATAGGTCCTTGTGACAGTACTGCACCTATGGCTACGTTGCTTGCGTCACATGTTAAGTTAAAAGTTTTTGAAAAGTCAGGGTATTGAAGCAAGGGTTCATTGATTAATAGATTTTTACATAATTCAAAATATTCTACATACTCGGGATCGTCAATTTTTATTTCTGCGTCTTTCTTTAAGCATTTAGTTAATGGTTTTGTGATTTTTGCAAAGTCTTTAATAAATTTTCTGTAATATCCTAAGAGGCCTAGAAATCCTTTTATTTGTTTTGTATTTCTCGGTATAGGGTAATTTTGGATAGCGGTTATCTTGTCTGGGTTTGGTCTAACACCGTCGGGGGTTACAATATGTCCGAGATACGCGACCTCTTTCTTTAAAAACTCGGATTTGTCTAATTGAATTTTGAAGTTAGCGTTTCTTAGCCTGTCAAATACTAGTCGTAAGTTTTCTAAATGTTCTTGTAGGCTTGTACTGAATATGATTATGTCGTCTAAGTATACGAGTCATTTGTTGTTATTAAGTCCTCTTAAAATATTGTCTATGACGCGTTGAAAGGTTGCCGGGGCATTTTTCAATCCAAATGCCATTCGTAGGAATTCATAGTGTCCATTTTCCGTATTGAATGCTGTTTTTGAAATATCGTCAGTTGACATTTCGATCTGATGAAACCCGGATGCTAAGTCAAGAGTGGTAAAATAATGACAGCGTCCTAATTTGTCTAGTAAGTCTGTTATGTTGGGTAGTGGATATTTGTCACCGATAGTTTTTTCGTTGAGTTTACGGTAGTCTACTACGATTCTCCATTTCCGTTTACCGGAGGCATCTAATTTCTTAGGAACTATCCAGATTGGTGATGACCAGGGAGAATTTGAAGGTCTTATAATATCTTGTTCCAACATTTTACTAATTTGTTTGTTTACTTCCTGCTTATGAATTTCGGGGTACCGATATGTTTTTGTGTAAATAGGTATTTCATATTTTGTTTTAATGTTATGCTTAATTTCATTAGTGAAAGTTAATTTTAAATTATCTAAGTGGAAAATATCTGAGTATTCTTTTATTAATTTAGTTACCGCGATTTTTTCTTCCGCGTTCATATGATCTGTTCTAATTTTGGCAGTGTCGAATTTTATTTTTTCTACTTGAAATGAATTTAAATTAGAGTTAGGGCTGGAATATGATTCGTAGTTATTGTCTAATGATTCAACGTTAAATGGTTTTGTTATATTCAGTGTGATTTTTAAGTCCGTTGGATTAATTATTGTGCATACCTATTGCTTCGTTATTTTGAGCGTTGGTGACACATTCCGGAATTATTAGGTTGACTGTTTTTGTTTCGGGAATGATGACGTTTCCTGATTTAATATTGACTTTAACTTTAACCACTTTCTGAGTATGGGGCTCTAAGATAATTTTGCTTAGAACAGGAATGTTATTTGAATTTATTTTGCAATTGTCAGATTGAAAATAGTTGAGTTTTATTTTTGAATTTGGAGTTATTATTAAATCATTATTTATGTCAATGGTAGTTTTTAGCAATTTCAAATTATCTATGCCTAATAACAAATCGAATTTATCATGAAAATTAAATAAGTGATATTTTAAGCAAGAGTTGTTTTCATGGTTCAAATTAAATAATTTTGAAATAGGTATCAAAGTACTAAATTGTTCTATGGAAGTGCCATGTGCTGTGAGAATTTTGAAAGGGTCTTTAAATATAGAATTTTTGTAAAATTTGTTTGCAATTTCTGGTTTTACAAAAGATTTCATACTGCCAGTGTCTATTAATACTTTGAGATTATTGTCGGGTAGAATAATAAACGGTAGTGTATTGTTGTGATTCGTTAGATTAAGTAACTCTATGTTTGGAATATTTCTGAGGCCGTTTTGTATAAAAAATGGTCAGTCTCGTTCTCTGTATCTGCTGGGAATTCGATGCAAGGTTCAACTTGTTGTTCTTGGTAATATGTGTTATCGTTATCAAGGTTGGTGTCAGGTTCGAGTTCGTTGTCACTGAATGTATCGCCGTTTATGTTAAATAATAAATTTTGATTACCACTGGATGGTCCAGGTCGTGGTTGATAGGTATTGTTAGTGGAAATGCTCATGGGTGTAGGTTTTGGGTATCTTTGGCTAGGAGTTGAATTTTGATTTTGTGTTGTTAATGCTTTTGGATTAAAATGCGAATTTTGAGAATAATTTTGGTTTGATTATGGATTTTGGTAATTATTTTTATAAAGTGATGCATATGCATTAGGTTGCGCGTAATTAGTTAGATATAACGGTTTAGTTGGAACGAACTTTTGCATCTGTTTAGGAATGAGTTTATTATGATTGTTTGCTGATGGTTTAGCAGTTTTCTGTGCATTATCAAACTGAAAGTCGTTTGTCAACATACTCATTGCGGAATTTAGATCTTTTGGATTTTTAGTACGCATGAGTTGTCCGATTGGTTCTTTTAAACCTCTTAATAATATGCGTAAGGCATAATTTTGAAAATATTTAATTAAAGTATCTTTTTAATAGCGGTGTTATTCGTTTTAATATAACTAATTTGGAGATTTAATAAGTGT
Source organism: Agonum fuliginosum (assembly GCA_947534325.1). NCBI lineage: Eukaryota > Metazoa > Arthropoda > Insecta > Coleoptera > Carabidae > Agonum > Agonum fuliginosum. The sequence goes on along the minus strand of OX384034.1, from coordinate 18,841,121 downwards.
TGTACTTTATTATAAAATGCGAATGGTGTTTCGTTTTGTGATTGTTTTAGTTCGGTTAATTCTATTGCTAGTGTGTAAGTATCGCGTTTGTCGGCATATGTGGACAATAAAGCTTCTTTTAAGTCTTTCCAATTACTAATGGTACAACTCGCGATATTTACTGCTGCGTCACCTTTAATCTTATATAATATTGTTGACATCAGATATTCATTTTGGAAATCAGTGACGTCTATTCTATTATAAAATTTGTTTACCAGTTTCTCGCATATTTCAAGAAATCGAGGTAAGAGTTCACGTTCTCCGTGAAACTCTGGGATCATGTCCAGGTACTCTTTCTTAAGTTCAGGGACAGTCATGATTAAAGGATCTATTTTTAATTTATTATTAAAAATTTGGAACAGTTCGTTTTCAGAATCTGAATTTAATTTTGAAATTAAGGTTGAATCTGAGTTTGAACTTGAACTGGAGTCAGAGTCGTAGCTTGTGTCTGAATTGTAACCTCTAAATGACATAAGGTACTCACAGTAAAATCAGTGTCTTCATGTCCGTTGAAGATCTGCTGGGTGGATGGATGTGCTTCCACGGATGTATCTTGATTTACGTTGCATGGTTTCTACTTGTTGTCCGATATTCTCTCGGCCACGATGTCGGCTGCTACGGCGCTGATATGCTCTCAGCTGTGTTAGCGTCGACGTAGAATTTTTGATGCTGCGGTGCTGATGTTCTCTCAGCTGCTAGCGTCAGTTGATCGATTCGGTTCTTTGATTGCCGCTAAATCACTAATGTGAACCAGAACTATATTCGTTAGCACTGTTTAGCAATCCTACGATCGATCTTTATAAAATTACTTTTTAAAAAAAGAATTTTATTTGTCAACTACAAGATATGTTGCTTCTACAAAGCTTAACTACTGACTAACTTATTCTATCTATTCTAATTTACAAGAAAACTTATTATCTACGAGATTTAGGAATCTAGTTACAGCAGAGCATGTTTCTCACGGGGAGAAACATGCGACACAGCATAATTTTATCTATGTTGCATTTTTTCAATAATATAACTTATATATTATTTTGCTTAGACTTATTAAACATTTTTACAAGTTTCACCACAATGGGCTATTTGCATGATTTTTTTAAAATTTAATATTTTTGAAGAAGAGATCATACCTTGGAACTCGTATTTTTTCTTCACAAAATTTCTATTAAAAAGCCCAAAAATTAAAATTGAATAACATGTTATGTGACGTATCTCCTATACAAACAAAATATTGTCTTTCTAATTTTACTAAAAAAAATATTTTTTTAAAATAAAATTTATACTTTTACCAATGTTTCAGACCTAATAAAGTTCATAGTAATAAAAATCTAATTTTTAGCAGATATACCATGCAATTAGCCCTAGACAACAATTTAAGTATGTAGTTGTGTATTAAAGATCAGACATAATATTTGATGTTGAAGTTGATATATTGTAGTCCAGGGAATTTATAATTTCACTTCGGACAAACTGCAACAAAAGCTTTCTCGACGGAATCCAATACAGAAAAATGTGCTTTTTAGCATACCAAAAGTTTCCGGAAATCACCGCACCGGAAGCCATTGAAATTTTGAAAAAATGACCGCTATTTCTGGTTTTTTAAGTTTAATCCATCTTTAGCTTATCATTACAAGAAAAACATTTATACGAGGTTATAGAGATCAAAATTCTCTATAAAAATGATGCATGGGATTTTTATGTCAGTTAACCTGTTTTCGAAAAAATAATAAAAATGCGTTTAGGAAATTTTCAGTAATTTAAATCAAGTGGTAATATTCTCTCTTGACACAAAAATGACTGCCATATTTTAACGGACAAAAATATCGCCATCCGGTTTTCAGCATATGATTTCTATAACAATTTTCTATAATACCCATTATTTTTATAATTTTTGAGGCTCTCAATTAGTCACAAATTGGAAATTTTCGTAAAGTAAAATTAGATAAAATTTAGTAATTTTTGTGTTTATTCAGCTGTTATTTCGGGATGGAGTCAGATATTAACTTCCGGTTTTCTATATTCAATTTTTCGAACATTCTTCTATTGACGATATTTTTTATGACCTCTATGCGACCTCGCGAAATTTATCTCTCGGCGATATAACTTTTATGATCCTCTGCAACCTCACGAAATTGACCTTTCAGCGATATTACTTTTATGATCTCTATGCGACCTCACGAAATGGATCTCTCATCGACATTACTTTCACGATATCACTTTTGTGATCTATTTTGAACATCAAGGGGATATCACAAATACAACTTTAAGTGACATCCTTTATTTAACCTCTCCGTGATATGGTATCAGCAATGTTAAAAATGTAACATCTCTGTGATGTTTGTGGTATGTAATATTGTGATGCTACAAATGCGATCTTTATAAGATAAATTGTAACATCGCACGGAGGTAACATGTTTCGTGGGAGGGTATACGCTATTCATTCAAGTCAAACCACAGCCCTGATTTTATTAATAACTATGTACCTGCCTTGTTTACATAATATTGGTGATTGATTTCAAATTGCTTTTGTAGGTTATTTTAAATGTCAATCAAGAAGTATTATCACCAACAAATCAAGCATTTTATAAACCACTGTCACGTTTAGAGACATCCATTTACGTGTAGCTAAACTTTAAATATAAACTCAAACCTTATGACATCATCACAGTTTTCATCCCCACCCTTATTCGGCCAATGTCCCATCGGCTGCATTCCATTCGGCTGATGTCCATACACCCGATTGGAATTGTCTTTATTCAAGAATACCTAGTGTGAATTTTTTGATTTCCTATATTTCATTTTAAGAATACTTTAATAAATTGCTATCAAATTCGTAACCATGGATATGAAAAATCCTAATATAGATACGACACGGCGAAAGGTTGAGTACTGGCCACAACAGATTTTTAGATTTTAATTTTTTTGAGACCTAGTTTAACGTTGACGTTAGGATGGTTGGGATTAGAATAAATACATACATACAAACATAAATTGGAATAAACATAAAATGAAAGAAGTAAGTTCAATCTCGGTACAACCTATATAAACATTTATTTATTTAAACGTATATCGTGAAGAAATATTAAAAACGTATAATTCTAGTAAAAAAAACTTTATTATCTATGTTATGCTTCTTTCCCGATAGCTTCTGCGACATTGTTGTACCCGTCAGCAGCTAGGAGTTCAGAGAGTTCACGTTTAATCCTGGCGGCACACGGAGGTCCTTGGTATACAAGTGCTGTGTACACTTGCAGAAGGCTAGCTCCTGCCTTTATTTTTTCGTATGCATCTGCACCAGAAAAAATTCCACCTACACCTAAAAATACAATACTTATTTCAATATTATTATTATTATTATACAGAGAATTAGAGTTGAGGATAAAAATCCTATAAACTCAACAAAAACAAATTAAATATCAAACTAGAAGAAAGTGTTTCGTTTTTCCGTTCGAGTTCAAAGTTTGATTCATGAGTGAAAGGGATAAAATTATTGTTTTTATGAAATCGTGCAATTATAAGTTACTTTAGCTCTGCAAAAACTTTAACTTCGCATTTTTCAACCAATGCCTGTACACTTGAACGCTGACGAATATTGTTGTAATCACCATTTGTTTTTTGTTGCCATTGTTTTGATTTGGTGTTACAAATTTAATATAATTTTACGAAGTGATATATTCCCGGACGATGGTGGAAATTGCGGGACGAGCCGTAGGCGAGGCCAGCAACACCAGGAGTCCGGACGGAAGTCACTTTTCCTACGTGATACACATACTATGATTTTTTTCGATCGGTTTATATTCAGTAATTAGTTATTTTATATTTCATTTATAAATGTCAGATAACGAACAAGACATAAGATTATTGAGTTGTTTCGATAAAAATATATGAGGATAGCGTAACTAGTTTGTTTATTTATTTTCATAAACATCAAAACTTATTTAAAAAAATATCTGATTTTTGTGTTCAATTGTACGGGTATATCTTGTCACGGACCAGAAAAAATATTCCCGTACTGTTATTTGTCGTACTACCTACTACTCTAATACGGAGATAATACACTTTCCGGTTCGAAAACACACCGGAAACGTGTCAGTTTTCGCCCGATCCAAAAAAATAGATATTTATACACTAAAAGCCAGTTGCACAGTTACCAATTAAGTATAAATTTAGTTAATCTTTAAACTGTCACTTAAATGAAATACTTAAGCCGTACGTGTTAATATGTTAACGTGTTAAAAATATTTACTTAAACGAAAAAGATTAATGTTGCTAAACATGAATATCAGTTTATAACTAATTTGTCACGTAATTTGACATATAAATAAACAAAATATGACCAACTGTCATAATTCAAATGAATTTTAAAAGTGTTTTGTGTATTTATTAAATATAAACCTTAAACGTGGACAACTCAGAAATAAATAAAATAAAATAAATGCACACATTATTGCACAGAACTACAAATACATTTTTATACAGAACTATTACCTTATTCATAAACAAGTTAAATATGTAAAAATTATTTATAAAGATAAAAGTCATATAATGTAAAATATAATCCAATATTATCGTTAACAGCGTCATATTTAACATTATATGACTTTTATCTTTATATGTATTATGTTTAATGAGAAACACTAAAAAAGCACAATGTGCACCATGAAAGGGTACTAATTCTTTTAGTAATCAAAGCAGTTCGTTTCCTAGTCTGGTCTAGTCTAGCTAGGGAACTGGAACTAGTATGACTGACCTACCTACAGACAGCGTTGTAACCATACTAATATTGATATAGGCTAGGCATATTAGGATTCTCAGAGGAAAGTTTAGATATAGTTTTGATTTTTTCACCCTTTATGTTTTTTGGGTCACTGAACACGAATTTGAAGTTTGCGGGCAAAAATTTTGACCGGAACTTTGTTTTTTTGGCACTTTTTGACCAAATTTTGGCACTTTTTTCAGTATTTGGCTTATATCTCAGAAAGGAAGCGTTTTTTCGAAAAGTCTATTTTATTTAAAATTAAAGTAGACAAAATTTCCTACATTTTTCATATTTAAGGTTTTTTCCAAGACTAACCGTTTCGCCGCTAGAGCGCGCTCAAAAGAGGCCATATTTCCATATCTAGTGAAATTAAAGAAATTTTAGTATTTTAAATTTTTTGTGTGTTTAATCACGTCTAATTTCTAAACGGATAAAGATATTGACTTCCGGTTTGCGGCGTTGAATTCCTTAGTAAATTTTACGTTAGATACATTGTATTAAAATTTTTTATGAGGCCTTTGATAACCCAAAATTTAGTTATTACCTTCAAGTGAAAAATTGCAAAATTTCAGAATTTTAAATATTTTTTGTGTTTAATCACGTCTAATTTCTAAACGGATAAAGATATTGACTTCCGGTTTGCGGCGTTGGATTCCTTAGTAAATTTTACGTTAGATACATTATACTAAATTTTTTTATAAGGTCATTGATAACCCAAAATTTAATTATTACTTTCAAGTGAAAATTGCAAAATTTCAGAATTTTAAATATTTTTTGTGTTTAATCAACTCTACTTACTGAACGGATAAAGATATCGACTTCCGGTTTGCAGCATTGGCTTCCTTGGACAATTTTATGTAAGATACATTGTACTATTTTTTTAGAGGCCTTTAATAATCTGAAATTTAATTATTTTCTCCTAGAGAAACTTGTAAAATTTTAAAATTTTCTTGTTTAATCAACTTTAATTTCTGAATGGATCAAGATATCGACTTCCGGTATTCGACATTGGATTCCTCAGACATTTTTATGAAAGATACATTGTAGTGTTTTTTTTTTTGAAGGACCTTTAATAAGCCGAAATTTAATCATTTTCTCCAAGAGAATAAGAATTCTAAAATTTTATAATTTTCTCTTGGAGAAAATCATTAAATTTCGGCCCTTCAAAAATAGTACAATGTATCTCATATAAAAATGCCTGAGAAATATCTTTATCCGGTTAGAAATTAGAGTTGATTAAACACAGAAGAATTTAAAAATACTAAAATAAAAGAAGTGAAAATCGGTCGCCATTTTCCAAGATGGCGGCCGTAGCACAGCATGCATGAATGTTGATTTTTTATATGTTGTTACTAGGTAGGTATTAGTACTACATATATGGAAAGTATCATCTTTTAGGGAATTACTTCCAGGTATAGGCTAGGCATATTAGCAAAAAAATTGTTTTTTGGGTCTCTGAACACGAATTTGAAGTTTGCGGGCAAAAATTTTGCCCAAAACTTTGTTTTTGAGCACTTTTAGACCAAATTGTTACAACAGTTAAGTATCACAGCAAGGCCGATTTCTGCGTAAACGGTGAATTTCACTAGATATGGAAATATGGCCCCTTTTGGGCGCGCTCTAGCGGCGAAACGGTTAGTCTTGGAAAAAACCTTATATATGAAAAATGTAGGAAATTTTGTCTACTTTAATTTTGTATAGAATAGACTTTTCGAAAAAACGCTTCCTTTCTGAGATATAAGCCAAAAACTGAAAAAAAATGCAAAAATTTGGTCAAAAAGTGCCAAAAAAACAAAGTTCCGGTCAAAATTTTTGCCCGCAAACTTCAAATTCGTGTTCAGTGACCCAAAAAACATAAAGGGTGAAAAAATCAAAACTATATCAAAACTTTCCTCTGAGACCAAATATTTTTACTAATATGCCTAGCCTAATAAAAAAATAAAAAAAAATTTTAGACCAGTGGTTCTCAAACTACGGGGTGCAACTTCCTTATTTCAAATGGGGACCTATTTTTTTATTTGTTTATTCTATTCAGTATTTTTTTCTGAATTCAACGAGATATTAGTTTTATACCATTGCATAACAAAAACATTTGAAAAACGCTATTGAAAATTATGATAATTTAATTAAAATCTGATTGTTGGTTAGTGTTATGGAAGAAAACAATTGAATATTTTGTTTCATATTAATTGTTAGTGGAAAAGATTCTAGTATACTACACTGATCAGACCAAATAAGGTCGAAACACGTGTCCGTAGTTACCTCCACCTTGTACCCTACTGAGTACTTAGTACCTTGAACTTATACACTCAGTAGCGGTCCTGATCTCTTAATTAAAATCAAAAAATCTTTTTCATTATCAAATAACAATTAATATGAAACAAATATTCAATTGTTTTCTTCCATAGCACTCTTGTAACACTCAGATTTTAATTAAATTATCATAATTTTCAATAGCGTTTTTCTCATGTTTCTGTTATGCCAGGGTATGAAAGTAATATCTCGTTGAATTCAGAAAAAATACTGAATCGAATAAGCGAATAAAACAATAGGTCCCCATTTGAAATAAGAAAGTTGCACCCCGTAGTTTGAGAACCACTGGCCTAAAAAAATTTTCTTTCATTCATTAAAGTAGTCATATAAAATAGAAATTGTTTGCTAATTTAACCAACTTCGTACCTCTTATACTTCTCGAGATAGCAATGGTGCGCCACTTAAAATGAACACCCTGTATAGAGAACCATTTGAACTACACGATGCCAAATTATTAAGTAAAAGTTTATATTTAGTACCTTAAGTACATATTTTTGTAATGTTATTAAATAATCAACTTATATTGATATGATATTCTTGTGTAAATAATGTTTATGTACTTTCATGTATAATAATGTAATCTTAAAAAATACAAAATTGTAATTTAATAAAGAAACGTATTACTCAAATAAGTGCAAATTTTATACCTTTTTAGGAATACAAAGTACCATTAATTGATTAAAAATAATTACATTAAAATAATTACATTTTACCCCTATTAGTTTAATTTAAAGAACCTCTTTTAGTTTACTACATTTTTTATACAAAAAAGTATTATTTCGTGTATTACCCTATTTATATTACTGAATTAAGTGCCCTTTTTATTTTACCCTTATCATAGAGCGTTATATGGCCTTGGTCTTATATAAACATTAATAAGGGTAAAAAAGTGCTCTTTTTTTGAACTGTGTATGTGCTTATGTGCGCGCGCGAAATGCATGGCTGCACGAATGTGCATTATCAACATGCAATCAACAAATGACGACATTATAATTACACATTTTCAAAAAAAAAAGATTTACTTATTTTTGATTACAATAAAAATCGGCCCTTTTCAGGGCCAAAAGATGTACAAAATCCGACTCGACAACCTCCTCGTGGTGCACATTGGGTTATGCTAATGTCGGCGGTAATAAACATCTACTAGTTTATATTAATAGGTCTACTTTATTAATTACGTTTCTTTAGCTTATATTCTATAAGAGAGGTATTGTAATGGGTCAAAATTTTCGAGTATGAGTTTTTGGTAGATAAGCACGTTTCAGGGTCTCTACAATACGAATTTACTATTTTCACGATGATGTCTGTGTGTGTGTATGTGTGTGTGTGTATGTGTGTGTGTGTGTGTGTGTGTGTGTGTGTGTGTGTGTGTGTGTGTGTGTGTGTGTTTGTATGAATGTATGAACTGACGATTTTTCGTCCACGATAACTGAAAAAGTATCAAACCTTTAATAACCAAATTTCATATTTAAGGTTTTAATAAGTATCTTAACACCGGATAACATTTTGGAAGAAATCCGCAAACCGGAAGTAGTACTTTTTGAAGCTTGATTGTTTTCTTTAAATATATTGGTACATTATTTATTTATGATAATTTTTGCAATTAAAAATAAAAGAAAATATAATTATCTATGGGTTACAGTTAATTATAAATACAATTTGCTGAATCTGGTAGTATTTAACAATAAAATAAAGTACAATTAATATTCTATCTTGTTGTCCATGATATGAAATTTGTTTCTACATAAAATTTGAATTATTCTGACAGTGACAGTACAGTTGACATCTTTTGCTTGCATCTTGGTTTACATTATCGTTTACATCTTACATGAACATAAAACTATTAAAATGTAAGTAAAACTATTTATTAGATTAGTCTCGAGATTAGTAGAATAAGCAGAATTAGGCGAGAGGTCATGTACTGGCCACAGCAGATTTTTTTTGTTTTGCTTCGAGTTATGTTTGTGAATCATGTACTTACGCGCGGTTTACAAGTTGCTTTTGTGATCCATGCATGGGGTAATGCATGAATCACAACTATTGTATTTATGTATTTAAAGATTGAATACTATGTATACATATACTTAATTAGTGCAATAAAAGTGCGTTCGTACAACTGTGCATTTACATTCGTGCATCCATGCATTTCGCGCGCGCACATAAGCAGGTAGATAGGAATAAAACACATACATACACATGTACATAGAAAACAATATAAATATATGCACATATAAGCATATCATATTTGTGTATTAAGAGCGTAAAGTGATTCATTGTTATGCCGGGTCCACACCGCCACGAACATTGTTAACTAACAATGTTTGCTAACATTGTTCACTAACATTCTTGCAACGTACTGAATCCTAATAACATTTCTGCTAACATTCGCATGCTAATAACAGTGTTCGCTAACAAAAAACAATGTTCGCTACATTGGTGGTAATCTTCAAAAGAAAAAATGTTATTAGGAGTTATTTTGATATTTTAGTAGTAAACCAGTGCTTTCTTGTGCTTCGTGCAATACGCATGTGATAAATATTTTGTGTTTTGCATTTATATAAAAGCATTTTTAACTTACTTTGTTTTGTTCTTTGGGCAACATGGTTTGTATACGTTTTTGTAAAATAAAGGAAGGAAATTAATATAAATAGTTACCTTTATCATGTCCTTTAAACCGTTAATTAGAGTTTCGCATACGTTGGGTACAATTTGGAAAATAATTTGTTTTGAAAAATCATGACAATTTGTATTAGCGAACATTGACATTACAAAAATTGGTGTGGACGAGACATGTTAACTAACATTTTTAGGAACAATTGTTCGTTAACACTGTTCATGAACATTTTGTTAGCTAACAACGTGTTAACTAACAATGTTCGTGGCGGTGTGGATCCGGCATAATACACATATAATTTTATCTACGACTAAAATTATTTGTTATAATAATAATAGTATTCAGTTAGTTCAATCTGCGTTCAATCAATTTATGTTTTATTCGTAACCATGACGAAAGCAATAATATCAAAATAAATAAATAAAAAAATTTGTTTGATTCTGTCATTTTCTTTTATTTTATGTAATCAAAAAGTACTTTATTGCGCGTTGACATAGGAGACACGCAATAAAATGTTTTTTTGCTTGGTCCTCAGTAACATCAACTTTACGTTGACAATTGAAAGCATAAATATAAACTTTTCATAGTAATCGTAGATAAAATGAATTTTGCCATTTTTGACCATTAAAATGGTCCTGGAGCCTAAAGATGGACAGTTGGAACTTTGACCCCATTGAGACTTTTGATCAGTGATGCAAAATGAACATTTTCCCAAATTTTCAATAATTTTCACCGGAAGACCGAATTCCATATAAAACGTGCGACTCTATTTAAAACAATTGGAATTTGTCAAAATTTATATTCACAATTTTCTCGAAAACAATGCGTTTTCATGAAAACATCTTATAAACCTATCTTAAAGAGAATTCCGCTCTACAAATTAGTTTGATTTTTTCATTAAACCTTAAAGTAAAAAGGTTATAATAAAAAAATGTGATTTTCATCCCCAAAAGGGGCAGTGGGGCCAAGCTCAGGGGGTAGAGTTCGAGATGTTGGCTATTCTTGAAGAAGATGTCAATACCTATCTTTAAAACAATAAAATTTTTGCCGTCAATTTTTGCAGGTTTTTTTCCCCTTATTTTATTGGGCTATAAGCACAGACAAAACATATACAGACAGCCAATTGAATACAGTATATTATGAGCATCGTCTAAGAATGTACAATTTTAGGCCAATAGATTAGTCTAGTCAACAAATTTTTTCACCTTCTCCGAAAATTATGATTGAGGTGTCATTCGATTCGGAATGGCATGTAGATAGTTTTTGAGAAAATGCTAAGGCCGCTCGCAAAAATTGCAATAGTTATAAACAATTTAGTGAAAAAATAAAAGAGGGTTTGGTTTTTCGCCAATATCTCAAAAACTATTCGAGATAATTCAAATTTGAAAAAATATTCAAAAAGAGGAGGAAATTTCCTTAAAAAAAAGTCCAACTCCCGGAACTGTACGACCAATATTTATAATTTTCTCAGAGGGTTGAAAATACGCTCGAAAACGGGTACTCCGGTTTGCGCAAGCCACGCCTCCTTTGGACTTTTAATGAATAAATATTATTTAAAGTTATTAAACATGAAAATTGAAAATTGAAAAAATTCAGGCGCCTGCAGGATAGATCAATGAACAATAATCCGTGGTCCAAAAATTTGTATCGCGATTTTTCAATAAGTTATCCATTAGTTAATAACAATTTTTTGTAGCACGAACATTAACATTGCAAGTGCGATAATTGTTAAACTAGTAATCTGAGAATTTTTTCCTTTCGTGGAGCTATTTTTAAAAGGTCTTAGAATAGATTCCCGTTGAAAAAATTAAAAAGTAGTTAATTTTCGTTTTGTTATTAACAATTTACTAAGGTGAAAAATTATAAAGCTTCATTAAACATTGAAAAAAACTTTTTTTATATAATATTATTATTGATCCGTTATCTTATGATCAGAAGCTACTTAAAAATGATTTTTAATAATCTTTATCTCCTATTGTTTAAAAAATTGTTATAAACAAATGCGTTGTTTATGAGATAATTTTAATTTTTTTTGATAACATAATCTTTGATGATAATTATGTTTTAAAAAAAAAACCGTTTCTTAAAAAAAATGTTATTGCTTAAAAACGTATTTGTTACATAAAAAAATATTTTACCACTTGTTATGAAAATTAAGGAACCATTTTTTTTTTAATCATTATTTATCTTGGTCTTTGATATTAAAAAAAATCGATTATTAACCATGTATTTTTTCTCTAAAAAAAAATTTATTTATATTTTTTATTGAACTTTCAATTTTCTGTTCTCTTTCATTTCACCACTCTGACCTGGTTTTTTATGTTTAATTTTATTATAACTTTTTAACTAATGGAGATACAAGGAAAAAATTTAAGACATTTATTCTTTATTAATTAAACAACAAATTAAGCTGAAGCTTAATGAAATTAATTTGAAGCTCTCACTCAATTATTTATTTAATTTATACCATTTGCATAATATACTGTATTCAATTGGCTGTCTGTATATGTTTTGTCTGTGCTTATAGCCCAATAAAATAAGGGAAAAAAACCTGCAAAAATTGACGGCAAAAATTTTATTGTTTTAAAGATAGGTATTGACATCTTCTTCAAGAATAGCCAACATCTCGAACTCTACCCCCTGAGCTTGGCCCCACTGCCCCTTTTGGGGATGAAAATCACATTTTTTTATTATAACCTTTTTACTTTAAGGTTTAATGAAAAAATCAAACTAATTTGTAGAGCGGAATTCTATTATTTTTTTTTAAATTTGTTGTGTTTAAACAAGGGTCATTTCTGAACGAATAAAAATATGGAATGCCGGTTTTCAGCATTCGATTCCTTGAATATTATATATATATATATATATATATATATATATATATATATATATATATATATATATATATATATATATATATATATATATATATATATATATATATATATATATATATATCCCGCTATCAATCGGGCGTCCATACATTGCGTTTTTGCATTACATCGGGCGTCCGGGTGAAATAGTGCGTCCGATATTCGGACGCCGCATGACAAAGCAATGTTATTCAATTTTCTCTGTAACTAAATTAGATAACATCAGCTTTCTCATTCGATAGGGAAGAAAATTCGAAACCACGTTGTTTAAAGATGGTTTCAAGCAGCAAAATGCAAACATCTAATGCCTGTTATCATTTGAAAAATTTTCACCCGGACGTGCAAAGACGCCGAAATGAAAGTACGTAGTTCAGGTAATTTCCACCAGGTTCGCGACAAGCGTATTTCGTATATTATTCGTATACTTCTAACTTTCACGTTACCTATAATCTTGCGTCAGGAAGAATGGCAACATCGCAAATGTTATTTATAATTAAAGCAGCAATATACGGTTTTAGTCTGGCGGCTTGGTTGAAAAATGCACTTAAAAAAGCGTATAGTAAAAATGATTACCTATGCTTTTAATGGTCTTCGGGGAGATGTTAATGAGGTGGAGACATTTTTATAAGTTTTTATTTTAAATTACTACTGATATTGTTATTTTGGATAAAAGTGTTTTTGATTATACTTATTAAAAAAAATATATTAAAATAAAACATATGTTAAACAGATTAATAATACACGTGATACTACATCTTATTTAACATTTTACTTCATTTTAATGGCATAGTTTAAAGCAGGGTTGGTAAGAATCATATTTAAATTTTTTTTAAATCATTGATTTTTTTGAATTAATCATGATTTTTTTTATTTAAAATTTTTTTTTTAGTTTCATTACTTTTTATCACGAAATGGAATAGTTATACTGAAAATTATTAACGAAAGGACGCACGTCACAATACAAATCATTGTTATATCAGATTGTTGTCGCATTGTGACGTGCGTCCTTTCGTTAATAATTTTCAGTATAGTATTGAATCATTTATATGAAAAATATCTTTCAAAAATAATTAATTGTAATAACTGTAATTGTAATAAAAAATTATAATAATTTGCATGATTTAATAGAATAATTTAAAAATTGCAGAAATCTCAGTCCGAATGTATAGGTACTTAAAAAAATTTGTTTTGCGGGAAATTATTGTAAAAAGATATTTTTTTTGTTTATTAACCTTCCGGCTACCAGGTGGAAATTCGTGACGTAGTTACCTAGGTGGTTTTTTCCATTTAGGATTTTTCAATAAATAATGACAATTTTCATTAGAGGATTATAAAATATTATTTTTCATGTTATTTATTAATAATAAACAATCTTTAAATAATCACAGCAAATATTTAAACTTTTGTACTACATAACTTATTTCCGAATGTTGTAACCTACACACTACAACTAATAATTAATGGATGAAATGTACAGACTGGCTTGATGCTGCGCGGATTCGAATCACGCAATTTCGCGAAGCAACGCGTCATATCACGTTCGCGGAAAAACAAATTAAAACGGTGACCGGACAAAACAGAACAATGAAAAAACAGAACATGAAAAAACAGAACATGAAAAAACAGAACATGAAAAAAAAGAACATGAAAAAACAGAACAGTGAAAAAACAGAACAATGAAAAAAGAGAACAATGAAAAAACAGAACACTGAAAAAACAGAACAATGAAAAAAGAGAACAGTGAAAAAACAGAACACTGAAAAAACAGAACATTGATAAAACAGAACATGAAAAAACAGAATATGAAAAAAAAAAACAATTTGTTAGCTTTGATTAGTTTATGTCAAAAAAACGGAGTTCTGTTGGACTCAATTAGGGTTTTGTTAGTATTGATTAGTTTATTTAAAAAAACGGAATTCTGTTGGACTCAATTAGGGTTTTGTTAGCTTTGATTAGTTTATGTCAAAAAAAACGGAGTTCTGTTGGACTCAATTAGGGTTTTGTTAGTATTGATTAGTTTATTTTAAAAAAAACGGAGTTCTGTTGGACTCAATTAGGGTTTTGTTAGTATTGATTAGTTTATTTAAAAAAACGGAATTCTGTTGGACTCAATTAGGGTTTTGTTAGCTTTGATTAGTTTATGTCAAAAAAACGGAGTTCTGTTGGACTCAATTAGGGTTTTGTTAGTATTGATTAGTTTATTTTTTAAAAAACGGAGTTCTGTTGGACTCAATTAGAGTTTTGTTAGTATTGATTAGTTTATTTAAAAAAACGGAGTTCTGTTGGACTCAATTAGGGTTTTGTTAGTATTGATTAGTTTATTTAAAAAAACGGAATTCTGTTGGACTCAATTAGGGTTTTGTTAGTATTGATTAGTTTATTTTTAAAAAAACGGAGTTCTGTTGGACTCAATTAGGGTTTTGTTAGTATTGATTAGTTTATTTTAAAAAAACGGAATTCTGTTGGACTCAATTAGGGTTTTGTTAGCATAGATTAGTTTATGTCAAAAAAACGGTGTTCCGTTGGAGTCAAGAAGGGTTTTGTTAGCATAGATTAGTTTATGTCAAAAAAACGGAGTTCTGTTGGACTCAACAAGGTTTTTGTTAGCATAGATTAGTTTATGTGTTCTGTTTTTTCATGTTCTGTTTTATCAATGTTCTGTTTTTTCAGTGTTCTGTTTTTTCAGTGTTCTGTTTTTTCACTGTTCTGTTTTTTCATTGTTCTGTTTCTTCAGTGTTCTGTTTTTTCATTGTTCTGTTTTTTCATTGTTCTGTTTTTTCATATTCTGTTTTTTCATGTTCTGTTTTTTCATGTTCTGTTTTTTCGTGTTCTGTTTTTTCATTGTTCTGTTCTTTCATGGAATCATTAAAACAATACGCAATCAAAATCTTTCAAATTAGTAGAATCGTTTAATTCTTTTGAATATTAAATAAATAAAGTCAAGTAGTTAATAAATATTAATTAACAAATAAACATTGAGAAGGCAAAAAATCGAATTAAAAAAAACTGATAGTTATTATTTATATTTAATAAATAATTATTATAATTATTTTCATTAAAATAAATTTATTAATAATAAATATATTGTTGAAAATATTGATTAAACAAGAAATTAATAAAAATAACAACACCTTAAAGTTTCTAGGTGGGACGACCGTGTCGCCCCAGAGAAAATGTTTATAATTTTGCAAATATGTTCATAATTCCAGTTTTTATTTTACGTACATAAAGTAATTAAAAAAAGTAATTATCAACAAGTTTCGAGACAAAATATACAATATTCACAAAATGCCATAACAAAAACCAACTGGTAGCCGGAAGGTTAATATAGTATTTTCTGCAAGCTATAAAATTAGATAAAAATGAAAAACTAATCGGAAGTAAATTATTTGATGAATTTATCACTTTACAAAATTTTTTTTAACATTATTGACTGCATTAAATATGTTTGTCTATTTAGACTTGACAAACAAATTCATGAAATGACTGTATAGTAGTAGTTTCCTCACAACTGAAATAAATTAAATTACAAATAAAATATTTGTATTATATATAGAATGTCCCATTTTCGTTTGCCACCATTGGGATTTCGGAAACTATAACATCTACGGCTTCGGTCAAATGGGAGTTAATGTGCGCATTTGGAAGTACATCTCAGACATGTCTTTGTAATAGCAAAAAAAAATTTAAATAATTCCTAAACAATTGATTATTGGAAGTTTCTAATAAAAAAGTTAGATATTTATTTGTAAGGTTTATCCAGTAACGTACATGATTATTTTTATCTTGGGTACATTTAACTTATGATTTTTTAAATGGAACCAATACCTAAAAGTAACTTCATAAAATCAATATTTTTTTTCTGAATTCAACGATGTTAATTTTTTTTTAATTTGTCAACTTATTCAAATTCAGCCCAATGCTGGCAAACGAAAATGGTACAGCTGGTATATACCACAGGAAAAATATTTGCTTTAGCTACTTTTTTTTTCTGATGTAAACCTTGAAGAATTATTTCGCCAAAATAAATTCTTTAATAAGTTAAGCACGTATGGGTGTTTCACGGATACGGGACACCTCAAAAAATTCCTATACTATAAAGATAAAATAAAATACTATAAGACAATCTTATAGAAGACCAAGGGGGACATCTGATTAAATAAGAATTTATTTTTTCAAATCAGTAGTTCCCAAATTAGGGTACAAAGTTATATTTTTTTTAAATGAGATCATATATATTTTTATGCCTATTCGATAGGGTATTTTTTTCTGAATTCAACCGTATAATCATTTTATATCCTTACATAACAAAAATATTCAGAAAAATTCAATTTAAAGTTGCGATAATTTTTTTTTACATGACACAAAACATTAGGGCATTTTTTTGAGAAAATGGTCCATGTAATTTCTGATTTCGTTCTAATTGGTAAATCATTTTTTTAGAACTTGTTTTGTTAATGTTCATGACCTACCGTTTGTGGCATGTTGCATAAAATTTATCGAAACTTTAAATTGAATTTTTATCAATATTTTTGTTATGTAAGGATATAAAACGATTATAAGGTTGAATTAAAAAAAAACCCTACGGAATAGGTATAAAAATATAATATCGGGATGCCGATCTACGATCTGGTCTCATTAGCCAAACTCTCGCTTTGTTTTATATTTTATCTTATGCTATAAAATGACTAAAAATTGCATGTATGTATTTTTTCCGGATGAAAATAAATTATAAAATTGTCTTTAATCATCATCTTTTTGATTTTTTTTGTGAATTTATTTTTTAATCAATTGACTACCTGTTTAAAAGGATAATGGAATGGTTACTTAGTTGAAATAAAATTAAAACAATTTTAACACAATAAATATTATTTAATAAATTATACAAAATAATAAATTTTAAAATAACAAATGATTAGGTAATAAAAATTTTAAAAACCAGCAGTAAAACATAACAAACAGAAGTAAATGATTTTAAGTATTAAAAGCTAATTTGAAGATTTTTTAATGTAAAGGCTGGTACGGTATTATTCTGCATTAGGTATTGGGCCATAGGGACCATTCTTGACCACCTGGCATCAGGTAAGAATTTATGTGGGAATCAAAAATTTTATTTAACAGGTATGACCATAGGTACCATTCTTGACCACCTCACATCAGGTACGAATTTATGTGGGAATCAAAATTTTTATTTAATAGGTATGGCCATAGGTACCATTCTTGACCACCCCACATCAGGTAAGAATTTATATGGGAATCAAAAATTTTATTTAATAGGTATGGCCATAGGTACCATTCTTGACCACCTCACATCAGGTAAGAATTTATGTGGGAATCAAAAATTATATTTAATAGGTATGATCATAGGTACCATTCTTGACCACCTCACATCAGGTAAGAATTTATATGGGAATCAAAAATTTTATTTAGTAGGTATGGCCATAGGTACCATTCTTCCCACCTTACATCAGGTAAGAATTTATATGGGAATCAAAAATTTTATTTAATAGGTATGTCCATAAGTACCGTTCTTGACCACCTCACATCAGGTAAAATTTATATGGGAATCCAAAATTGAATTTAATAGGTACGGCCACAGGTACCGATTTTGGCCACCTAACAACAGGTAACAATTTATATGGGAATCAAAAATTTTATTTAATAGGTATGGCCATAGGTAGAGTTTTTGGCAGGGTTGTGAAAAACCCCACTACTGGGATTTTTCAAAAAAGCAGTTAAAAAATATTATTGTGTAATTTCTACCTTCATTTTAATTTCAATGGACTTGTGTTTTATATCGTTGAAAAGAGAAAAAAAATCTATTAAAATATATATTATGAAAATTTGAATTTGGTATGAATTTCTCAAAATCTGTAGGAGATAATAAAAATTTGAGGAGTGCTGTGAATTCCTCGTTAAAAACGTGCAAATTAGAAACTTGTACTAATTCAAACAAAAAAGTTATAGGTGAGAAACGAAATTGGCAAAATTTACATTTTTGCGTATATCTACTCACTTACGCATTTTTGTGGGAAAACAAAAACATTTCTAAATTGGCCTCCTAAAGGGGCAACTTTTTTCTAAGTTAACCAACTTAGTATCCAGGGTTGTTGCGATCTTGCCCAGCCCGAAAAAACCCGGCCTGAAATAACCCGAAAAAACCCATGAACAAACCCATTTTATTTGAAAATTGTATGCAGGCTGTCCTATGAAACTGTTTAAGCATGGGGATCTCGAGAACCATAAGAGATACGAAGTTGGTTAACTTAGAAAAAAGTTGCCCCTTGAGGGGGCCAATTTAGAAATGATTTTGTTTTCCCACAAAAATGCGTAAGCAAAAATGTAAATTTTGCCAATTTCGTTTCTCACCTATAACTTTTTTGTTTGAATTTTCTAATTTCACAGCACTCCTCAAATTTTTATTATTTCCTACAGATTTTGATAAATTCAAACCAAATTCAAATTTTCATATATATTTTAATAGAGATTTATTTCTCTTTTCAACGATATAAAACACAAGTGCATTGGATATAAAACACAAGTGCATTGAAATTAAAATGAAGGCAGAAATTACACAATAATATTTTTAACTGCTTTTTTGAAAAAACCCAATAGTGGGCTGGGTTTCTTCAAAAAACCCCACTGGGCTAGACAAATCATGAAAATACCCGGGTTTTTCACAACCCTGTTCGTAGAGATCCCCAGGCTTAAACAGTTTCATAGGACAGCCTGCATACAATTTTCAAATAAAATAGGTTTTTTCATGGTTTTTTTCGGGTTATTTCAAGCGGGGTTTTTGGGAAAAATCGCAACAACCCTAGTTTTTGGCCACCTCACATAAGGTAAGAATTTATGTGGGAATCAAAAATTTTATTTAATAGGTATGGCCATAGGTACCGTTCTTGACCACCTCACATCAGGTAAGAATTTATGTGGAAATCAAAAATTTTATTTAATAGATATGGCCATAGGTACCATTCTACACCACCTCGCATCAGGTAAGAATTTGTGGAAATCTAAAATTTTATTTAATAGGTGTGGCCACAGGTACCGTTCTTGACCACCTCACATCAGGTAAGAATTTATGTGGGAATCAAAAATTTTATTTAATAGGTATGGTCATAGGTAGAGTTTTTGACCACCTCACATCAGGTAAGAATTTATGTGGGAAAAAAAATGGCCATAGGTAGTCACAGCGCGGCAATTAGATACGCTCAGAAGTGTATACAGTAAAATATTCAAGTAGACGTGGTATAGGCGTGACCTAGTGTATTTTTGAACAGTGAAAAACTCGCTGAAAACGAGTTTTCTGGAAAATTTGAGTTAGTTCGTTAGATTCCAGAGGTTGAAAACCTCTTATATACCAATTTTCGAGAAAATCGTTAGAGCCGTTTTCGAGATAGCATGACCGTAAAAACATACAATTCCTTGCTCATTTAATAGAATAGATATGATCTCATTCAAAAGAATATTATTTTTTACCCTAACATGAGAACCACTGATTTAAAAAAATAAATTCTTATTTAAGCAGATGTCTTCTATAAGATTGTCTTATAGTATTTTGTTGTATCTTTATTAGTATAGGAATTATTTGAGGTGTCCCGTATCCGTGAAACACCCCTGTAGAGCTATTCGTTTATTATGATTCTCCCTGAATATACCGTGGACGCCGTACGAAATCTGCGATGCAACTGACGCTCAATGGCAGTTCTATTTTTAGCCTGCATAAAGACGGCAACACTGTCGGAAGTCATATGTAATGCAACTTGAGTAAATTGCATACAAAAATATATACGGCGGACGCACTATACCGTCTTTATGAAAGGAAGCTGGATAGATAATAAAATGAAAGTAAAATAAAAATATACGATCTAATCGGTGGTGGAAGCCCTATAGTACATGATGAAATATGGAATATTCACGAATAAAAATCTTAGTATACGCCGTATTTTCAGTGGACGCCGGATGTCTTGGATCTGAAAGGAAGCCCGATTGATACCCGGATGTATATATATATATATATATATTTATTTATTTTTTTAAATTTTTTGTACCTGACTTTTTCTATACACTTTTGTATTTGTGTCAACAGAAATAAATCTTTATTATTATAATTATTATTATTTATCTTATGAATTAATACATTATAGAAAAAAATTTGAAACGTCTTTATTTAGCTGAAATCTAATGATATTTTTCAAGGGAACACAGGGAAATTATAGAATTTTTTCAAATTTGTTGTGTTTAAACAAGTGTTAATTCTGAACGAATTTAAAACAAAGTTGGATGGTAATGGTCATATTCATACTTACAAGGATTACGACGAAACATACGCGCCAGTTGTCAAACATGAGACTATACGAGTTTTATTCATTGTTGCTGCACAGAGAGGTCTTCATATTAGACACCTAGATGTAAGAAGCGCATATTTAAATGGAGAATTAACTGAAGAAATATATATGGAGCAACCACAGGGTTTCGAAGAACCGGGACAGGAAAACAAAGTACTGAAATTACGAAAAAGCTTGTACGGTTTGAAACAATCTGCGCGCGTCTGCAACAATAGAGCGAGAGAAGTTTTTTTGGAGCTGGGATTTCAACAGGGGAACGCAGATCAATGTCTCTATTTGAGGAAGGAAAACGATGGAAGCACTACTTACGTCTTGCTGTGTGTAGATGATATTCTGGTAGCCGGTCAATCTGAAGATTTAACTAAGAAAGTAGGCAAAGAGTTGCAGAATTATTTCGACATGAAGGATTTGGGATGTGTCAAACATTATTTGGGAGTTCAAATCGAGCGTCAGGCAGATGGTTCATTTCTACTCAATCAACGAGCAAAAATCACAAAATTATTGGAGAATTATGGTTTAACTGAACCAAAACCAACAGCTACTCCCATGGAAATCGGATTTTTATCAGCAGAAACAACCGAAAGTATCAAGTTAGAAAACAACACATCATTCAGAAAAGCAATAGGATCATTGTTGTATGTAGCTACAGTTTCTAGGCCAGATATCGCAGTTGCAGTTAGCTTGCTAAGTCGTCGTGTAGAGAAGCCAAACCAACAAGACTGGAACACTGTAAAAGGAGTGATGCGTTATCTCGCATCTACAATCGATAAGAAACTTGGTTTATCATCAAAAGGAAGTTTAGAATTAAAATGTTTTGCAGATGCAGACTGGACTGGAGACAGGACTGATCGAAAATCTACAAGTGGAGCACTGATCGCTTCCATGTAATTTTAGGTCGGCCTCTTCCTCTGCTACCTTGTGGGTTCCAGTCGAGGGCTTCTTTTGCGATATTTCTATCGTTTCTGCGCAGGATGTGGTCGATCCAGTTCCATTTTCTACGACGAATTTCCAGTCTAAGTTCTA
Organism: Agonum fuliginosum; assembly: GCA_947534325.1. NCBI lineage: Eukaryota > Metazoa > Arthropoda > Insecta > Coleoptera > Carabidae > Agonum > Agonum fuliginosum. The sequence continues at coordinate 18,819,149 of OX384034.1, read as the reverse complement.
CATTGTGTGTTCTCTGCCATAGTTCGTGATTTGAGATAGTGTTTGGCCAGAATATGCGAAGTATAATTCTGAGACAGCGGTTGACGAAAACTTGTACGCGTTTTATAATCTCACTTGTGACTTTCCAAGTTTCGCATCCATATAACAGTATAGATTTCACGTTGGTGTTGAAAAGTCTGAGTTTCGTAGGTATTGATTCTATAGTGTGGTGAATTCCATATATTGGAAAGCATATTAAATGCATTTCTCGCCTTTTGTATTCTGACTAGGACGTCAGGGTATGCTCCTCCGTCTTTAGTGAGAATACTGCCTAGATATGGTTTACTGGTTTACTTCTTCGATTATGTGGTCTTCGATACATAATCTGTTTACATTAATCGTGCCAATGCGCATCTCTTTGGTTTTTCTGACATTGATTTTGAGACCTACTCTCTTTTCTTCATGGACCAAGCGGTTTAGTTTGGTTTGCATGTCAGCGTGGGTGTGTGCGAGAAGGTAGATATCGTCTGCGTAGTCCAAATCGTCTAATCTTTCTTGAAGTCCGTCATTGACCTTTATCATGATTGAGTCTAGGACTAAATTGAATAGTAGTGGTGATAGTAGGCATCCCTGCATCACGCCCGCGCCAATAGGTTTTTTTTCACCACTTTTACCCCGATGTAAAACGCAGGAGTTTGCGTTTTGGTAGGATTCCTTAATTAAGTTTAGTATTTTGGAAGGAATGCCTTTTTCCTGGAGAACTTTCCAAATTGAACGGTGGTCGAGCCTTTTCAAAATCTATGAAGACTAAGTACAGAGGACTTCGCCATTCTAAGGACTGTTCGATAATTAGCCCTATCGTGTTAATTTGATCAATGCAGGAGCGGTAGAGTCTAAACCCCGCTTGTTCCGCTCTTATTTGAGGTTCAATTATCCCTGAGGTTCGTGTAAGTATAATTTGGTTCAGTACTTTATTAATTGTATTAAGCAAGGTAATGCCTCTCCAGTTCTCACATAAGGTTAAGTCGCCTTTTTTCGGGAGCTTTACGATAAGGCCGTTTTTCCATTCCGGAGGAATTTTCTCTGCTGTCCAGACGTCTTTTATAATAGGTTGTACAATTTTTGCGATTATTGAAGAAGCATATTTTAGTATTTCTGGAGGTATATTATCGGGTCCAGCTGCTTTATGGGGTTTAAGTTGTTCGATTGCGGATGTAATTTCAGCTAGACTAGGGACTTTAATATTGATTCTAAGGTTTCTTGGTTGAAGAGGAGGCGTTTCAAGTTTCAATATGGCTTGCGGGATCCTCATTTTCGTTATTTCGATGGGGGTTCAGCGTTTCGGTAAAATATTCTGTCCAGTTAAGAAGTTGTTGTTCAGTGTTGTTGTGACATCGAGCCCGTTTTTATTTTTAACTGGGTAGTCCCGAGTGAAACTTTTATTTGAGAGTTGTTTGGTGATGTTGTACAGTTCTCTTGGGTTTCTCATTTCTGCGGCTAGTTGCGCTTTTTGAACAAGCGCGTCCACCCGCTGCCGTTTGTCGCGTCTTGCGGATCTTTTCACTGCGGTATTTTTCTCTTTGTAACTTCTGTTTAACTCCGACCTCTCGTTTTCAGTTTGAGCCATGTCAATTTTGAGCTTTATTATCTTTCTCTCTTTGATTAACTTCCATGTCCCATTTGAGATCCAGGGATTTTTATTTTTGTTGACTTTTCCTAATATGTTGTTAGCGGTGTTAATCAAAATTTCTTGCACGTTGTTCCATTTACTTGATGGGTCGTTGTTAGTTTCTCCTAGTTTATTGAATTGCGTTTGAAGTTCGCTATCGAGCTTTTCGGCGATGGCGGGGTTCTGTAAATTAATTACATTGAACTTTAGGCGCTTCTAGGTTTTGCTACTCTGAGTCGCAGGTCTCCGGTTATGAGATAGTGATCGCTTGCTGCGTCTGCTCCACGTCTGTTACGCATATCAAGTAAAGACCTTCTCCATCTACGGCTAATTGCGATATGGTCTATCTGGTTGAAAGTTCTGTTGTCGGGAGAGCACCAGGTAATTTTATGGATAGTTTTAGGAACAGGGTACCACCTATAATTAGGTTGTGGTTTTGACATGCTTCAACAAACAGATGTTAAAAAAGGTTCAAAATTATTTTTAGTGTTGAAATCATAGCTTTATAGAGATCAGTACAAAAGATATGCATTTTTAATATGTTACTAGTCCGGCCGCCGCGCATTTACTGTACTTATAGATCTAGGAGCTATAAATTCGAATACACTATAGGTAAAATAATAATAACATATACATTACATATAAACATTTTATAAACAATTGAATATTAAATAAATAACGCAGTTACAACAATAAAGTTTACGAGAATAATGAATAATAGGTGCCATTATATTATCATCAGTTAAAACATTTATAAGATCAGAAATGAAACAGCAGTTGGTAAATTTTAGGTATAAAGTTTTTAGTGTGATGTGTGATGCTAATGTTTATTTTAAAAATTCAGTTTTAAGTACAGTGAATTTGTAAATCATGAACTAAAATGGATTATACAATAAACGTATTATTTACCAAAAGGACAGTAATATCTCTAGCATCATGGACGACGTAGTCGTAATTTTACAAAAATAATTTCTGGAAAACTAGAACTAGAAAACAGAAGCTACGAAGGTTAACTAAATATTATGTGTAATTTCTAAAAAAAGATAGAAAACCAGAGATAACAGAGAAGTTTCACTTATAATAGTATAGTCATCTTCCTCGCCCTATTAATATAAAAAATATAAAATATCACATTATAATTAAGTAAAAAAATCTGACGTGGCCATCACACAACCTTCCGCCTTATCTAGACTTTAAACAGAAATGTAACGTACAATCCGGTGCCCATTTAAAATATACAAATAAAAATCTAAAATATTCAAACACAGAAATTTGCATCACCTGAATAAAAAGATTCATTCACAGGAAAACTTTGCTGTGTTGAAGCCATCCTCCGTTCAATTACTACATTTAATATCTTACTTAGGACTTATATAGCGCTAGTATGCCAACTTGTCACCCGTCTCACCTGTCAATATTTTTTACGCAGAAACAAAAATCAACCGATCATGGATTACAAGATATCAACGTTTTATTTGATAAATTTATTTTTTAAATTTTACTGCAGTTCTTTAATGCTACCAGATAAAGACAATTTTTTTTATAACGTAAGTTGCAAATAACTTTTCCTCTTATTCTTATTACAAATAAATACTATATTTTTCCAAATTTATATACAATTTTGACAATTAACCTTTTCAATCTTCAAAAAATATCACTTCCGATGAAGATATTTGTACCAAAATCTACGGAGCTCTTCCAATTTATATACAAATGTTAAATACCAAATATCAAAATTTTCGGGTATTTCGTATTTGAGTTATGCGACTAACACCCCTTGACCACACACACACACACACACACACACACATACACACACACATACACACAGACATCATCGTGAAACTATCAAAAATGAGTTGTAAGAACCCTAATTCGTGCTCATCCACTAAAAATTCACCACCCGATTTTTTGCATGATTCCAATACCTTCCTTTACAGGTAAGCGGAAGGTAAAAAGACGTAATATCAATATAGTAATATTAATATAGTATAATTTTTGCTAGTGTTAGGTTTAGCCCAATCAAATTAGACATTAAAATCGCAAAGCGTGATGTAGCTATGATTTTTACCTCTCGCCTAGAGAGGTATAGGGATCGTGAAAAAATTCGATGTCGAGATTTTTGTCAATAAGCACGTTTTAGCACCTTTAGAACCTATTTTGACTATTTTCACGATGATGTCTGTGTGTGTGTCTGTGTGTGTGTCTGTGTGTGTGTCTGTGTGTGTGTATGTGCGCCTACTATGTTCTTTCGTTCTGATTCATTATCTCAAATTCTACTGAACAGAAAATTCTAATATTTTGCATTATACATTTATACATGTTAAAGAAGAGCTGAAAAGATTTTGGTAAAAATCTGTCAACCGAAAATGGTACTTTTCTTGAAGCACAATAACATTTTTGCAAAAATCGTATAAAATAATGCGATTGTTACCATTTGGCATACAACACATGAAAGAAGAAATTACATTGTACAATATTTCACTTTACTTTGTGCTATATATTTTACCAATAAAGAAATATTAATTTTTTAAATATATAATTTTACCTACCACGATTTGTGAATCACAAAATAGAAAAAAAATTGAAAACAAAAATAAAATTGTCAATGTGACAGATAAACAGAAGGTCTATAGCAAGAAGGTTTCTCTGTGGTGTAGGGCATGTGTGGAATGTGGTGTACAGTTTTTGAAATGTTAGATATAGTATAGGTAATATTAATTGGACATAATGTTATGTAAATACGGTATTTATAAAATAATATTATCTATTAAACAAAGAGCTGATTAGATTTGTGAAATATATAATTTATAACCTTTATAATTTCATTAGGAAGTTGAGAGTAATTCTCCAGAGTTACTATCGACAGTTACTCTCAGTTGCGAGATTTTACTCTTAGATGGTAATCTCAAGAACCGTATCCACTGTTGAATTGTATCTGTGCTCTCGAGAGTGAGTATAAAAACCTAGCAAACAACTAACAAATAACTATAATTTTTCATTATTTTATATTATTATATCAAATGTTATACGGTGTTGTTGTATTTTATTTAAATTAAAGCTTAATATTTGGTTAAATCCGAGGTTAAATAATAATACTTCAATGTCAAGGCGAGAGATATTGTAACGGCCACGTCAGATTTTTTAATATGTTGTTAGGATCAGTTAGGGTAGTGTGCATCCAAGTTTGCAGATTCGAAAAACCTGTGCTTCCTGCATAATACGTAAAAACCTGCAAAATTTTCGGAATTTTTTCATTTGTTGCCTAATAACTCATAAACTATGCGTTTTCGATATATAGTTGATCGTATCATTTTTAAAGTACATTTGCAACAATTTAAGCCCAACCGCAGCTCTGTACGTCCAATAGTTACCGAGATATGACACTTCTAAAATTAGCATTTTTTTCAAAAAAATCTGCTGTGGCCACCACACGACCTCTCGCCTAACTCTGCCTATTCTACTAATCTAATAAATAGTTTTACTTACATTTTAATAGTTTCATGTTCATGTAATATGTAAACGATAATGTAAACCAATATCCAAGCAAAAGATGTCAACTGTACTGTCACTGTCATAATCATTCAAATTTTATGTAGAAACAAATTTCATATCATGGACAACAAGATACTGGAATTTCAAAAAAATAGAATATTAATTGTACTTTATTTTATTGTTAAATACTACCAGATTCATCAAATTGTATTTATAATTATCTGTGCCCATAGATAATTATATTTTCTTTTATTTTTAATTGCAAAAATTGTCATAAATAAATAATGTACCAATATATTTAAGGAAAACTTTATCAAGTTTCAAAAAGTACTACTTCCGGTTTGCGGATTTCTACCAAAATGTTATCCGTTCTTAAGATACTTATTAAAACCTTAAATATGAAATTTGGTTATTAAAGGTTTGATACTTTTTCAGTTATCGTGGACGAAAAATCGTCACATACGTCCATACGCACACACACACACACAGACATCATCGTGAAAATATTAAATTCGTATTCTAGAGATCCTGAAACGTGCTTATCCACCAAAAACTCATACTCTAAAATTTTGACCCATTACAATACCTCTCTTATAGAATATGAGGCGAGAGGTAAAAATGAAAGTTGAGCAATTTTAGCTTTTTTGGTTATTTTTGTATTTAATTAACTGTAACTTCTGAATGAATAAAAATATTGTCTACCGGTTTCTTTCATTAAATTTTACGAACATTTCTCTATAAAATACGTTATTTTAAAAACTTTTTAGGGCGTTCCTTATGCCAAAATATCTAAAAAAAATCTGCTGTGGCCACCACACGACCTCTCGCCTAATTCTGCTTATTCTACTAATCTAATAAATAGTTTTACTTACATTTTAATAGTTTCATCTTCATGTAATATGTAAACGATAATGTAAACCAATATGCAAGCAAAAGATGTCAACTGTACTGTCACTGTCATAATAATTCAAATTTTATGTAGAAACAAATTTCATATCATGGACAACAAGATAGAATATTAATTGTACTTTATTTTATTGTTAAATACTTCCAGATTCAGCAATTTGTATTTATAATTAACTGTACACATAGATAATCACAATTTCTTTTATTTTTAATTGCAAAAATTGTCATAAATAAATAATGTACCAATATATTTAAGGAAAACTTTTCCAAACTTCTAAAAGTACTACTTCCGGTTTGCAGATTTCTACCAAAATGTTATCCGGTGTTAAGATACTTATCAAAACCTTAAATAAGAAATTTGGTTATAAACGGTTTGATACTTTTTAAGTTATCGTGGACGAAAAATCCTCGGTTCATACAAACACACAAACACACGAACACACAAACACACACACACACAGACATCATCGTGAAAATAGTAAATTCGTATTCTAGAGACCCTGAAACGTGCTTATCCACCAAAAACTCATACTCGAAAATTTTGACCCATTACAATACCTCTCTTATAGAATATGAGGCGAGAGGTAAAAATTCGAGAGAAGTATTCAAATATTTTGTATGTATTGTGTTTAATGAGCTGTAAATTCTGAACAGATAAAGTTATGGACTTCCGCTTTCTTGCATTAAATTCTACGAACATTTCTCCATAACATGCAGTTTCTTAAAATCTTTTTATTCATTAAATCAAAATACTAAATGAAACCGGAAGACAATATTTTTATTCATTCAGAAGTTACAGTTAATTAAACACAAAAATAACGAAAAAAGCTAAAATTTCTCAACTTTCATTTTTTTGAAAAGAATGCTAATATTAGAAATGTCATATCTCGGAAACTATTGGACGTACATGGCTGCGGTTGGGCTTAAATTGTTGCAAATTTAATGTAGGTACTTAAAGAAAACGCATAGTTTACGAGTTATTAGGCAACAACTGAAAAAATTCCGAACATTTTGCAGGTTTTTATGTATTACGCAGGAAGCACAGGTTTTTCGAAGCTGCAATCTTCGAACCCTAACTGATCCTAACAAGATATTAAAAAATCAGAACTACATCACGCTTTCCGATTTTAGCCTTTTTTATGTACCTACCTACGATTTGACTGGCCTATTATTTTATTTGTGTTAACCTTACCTACTTTCACAGAAAATTTCCCGATTCTTACCCATTGTACTTGTACTTATAAATCAATAGATTTCCATCATTTTGATATTAGACATAAATTTATATTGAATAAAATAGGGTCATTTTATGTTCCAACTTTGTCTTCCATACATATTCAATTAAAACTAGGTACCATCAATAATAATAATAATAGTTATTGTTATTTTAATATAATAGATGATACATACAGTAAATGTAATACTAAATACTATTGCAGTGCTGTCATCGTAAAATCAGAAGAAGGTGTACGGTACATGGACTGTAAGAATCAGAGGGTATACGCCAGTGGCGGTGCGTGAACTCCAAAGTTAGATGAAGCAAACGCATAGTTTACGAGTTATTAGGCAACAACTGAAAAAATTCCGAAAATTTTGCAGGTTTTTATGTATTACGCAGGAAGCACAGGTTTTTCGAAGCTGAAATCTTGGATTAACACTACCCTAACTGATCCTAACAACATACGAGTATTAAAAAATCAGAACTACATCACGCTTTCCGATTTTAGCCTTTTTATGTATGATTTGACTGGCCTAGTTGTAGAAAAATGATAAACAAAATTTAACGAAATTATTTTTAAAATTCTAGCTAAATAATATATTTTTTGTTATAGAGAAAAATCGCAACCGATCAGCGAACATTTTTTCAGACAAAGCGCATCTTATTGTTGCTTATTTTATGACAAAAGATTTCTTACAGGTGTCTATGAAACTATATAGTCCATGAGCCAAACCCGAAAATGAGCTAAATTGGTACCACCTCCCTGGTTAAAATGCCAGATAAAATGGTAGTTAATACAGATAAAGTTTTAATGAGAATTTATCGTAACTTATGTGCACACGCCGAATTTTATCCGCCATACACAAAGTTGTAATAAAAACTTTATGAGAATTTATGGGATTCTATGAGCAGTAATATTTCTATTGTCATTTTATACGCAATGTGGTAATATATTCTATTGGGTTTTAATCTGGATCAATTCGGAACATATTTTATCTGCAATAATTGTAAATTTACGATAAAATTCTTAACGGATTTTATATGCTTCTATGAGAAATGTAATCTAATCGGTTCTATACGCAGAATGGCAATTAATTTTCTATAAGAATTAATACGCAAATACACAATTCGTTATTTTTATACGGTTTTATAGTAATTTCGCTAATAACTTTTAATTGGATTTTATCCGTTTCTATGTGACACACATTCTATTTGATTCTATGAGCAAAGTGGCATACTATTTTCTATGTGAATTTATACGCATTACACACTTTGTGATTTCTATACGGTTTTATAGTAATTTCGCTATTAACTTTTAATTGGATTTTATCCGTTTCTATGTGACAAACATTCTATTTGATTCTATGAGCAAAGTGGCATACTATTTTCTATGAGAATTTATACGCATTACACACTATGTGATTTCTATACGGTTTTAAAGTAATTTCGCTATTAACTTTTAATTGGATTTTACCCGTTTCTATGTGACACACATTCTATTTGATTCTATGAGCAAAGTGGCATACTATTTTCTATGAGAATTTATACGCATTACACACTTTGTGATTCCTATACGGTTTTATAGTAATTTCGCTATTAACTTTTAATTGGATTTTATCCGTTTCTATGTGACACGCATTCTATTTGATTCTATAAGCAAAGTGGCATACTATTTTCTATGTGAATTTATACGCATTACACACTTTGTGATTTCTATACGGTTTTAAAGTAATTTCGCTATTAACTTTTAATTGGATTTTACCCGTTTCTATGTGACACACATTCTATTTGATTCTATGAGCAAAGTGGCATACTATTTTCTATGAGAATTTATACGCATTACACACTTTGTGATTTCTATACGGTTTTAAAGTAATTTAGCTATTAACTTTTAATTGGATTTTACCCGTTTCTATGTGACACACATTCTATTTGTTTCTATGAGCAAAGTGGCATACTATTTTCTATGTGAATTTATACGCATTACACACTTTGTGATTTCTATACGGTTTTATAGTAATTTCGCTATTAACTTTTAATTGGATTTTATCCGTTTCTATGTGACAAACATTCTATTTGATTCTATGAGCAAAGTGGCATACTATTTTCTATGAGAATTTATACGCATTACACACTTTGTGATTCCTATACGGTTTTATAGTAATTTCGCTATTAACTTTTAATTGAATTTTATCCGTTTCTATGTGACACACATTCTATTTGATCCTATGAGCAAAGTGGGATACTAATTTACTAAATTGCATGCCACTTTGCTCATAGGATCAAATAGAATGTGTGTCACATAGAAACGGATAAAATCCAATTAAAAGTTAATAGCGAAATTACTATAAAACCGTATAGGAATCACAAAGTGTGTAATGCGTATAAATTCTCATAGAAAATAGTATGCCACATTGCTCATAGAATCAAATAGAATGTTTGTCACATAGAAACGGATAAAATCCAATTAAAAGTTAATAGCGAAATTACTATAAAACCGTATAGAAATCACAAAGTGTGTAATGCGTATAAATTCTCATAGAAAATAGTATGCCACTTTGCTCATAGAATCAAATAGAATGTTTGTCACAAAGAAACGAATAAAATCCAATTAAAAGTTAATAGCGAAATTACTATAAAGCCGTATAGGAATCACTAAATGTGTAATGCGTATAAATTCTCATAAAAATTAGTATCCCACTTTGCTCATAGGACCAAATAGAATGTGTGTCACATAGAAACGGGTAAAATCCAATTAAAAGTTAATAGCGAAATTACTTTAAAACCGTATAGAAATCACAAAGTGTGTAATGCGTATAAATTCACATAGAAAATAGTATGCCACTTTGTTCATAGAATCAAATAGAATGCGTGTCACATAGAAACGGATAAAATCCAATTACAAGTTAATAGCGAAATTACTATAAAACCGTATAGGAATCACAAAGTGTGTAATGCGTATAAATTCTCATAGAAAATAGTATGCCACTTTGCTCATAGAATCAAATAGAATGTTTGTCACATAGAAACGGATAAAATCCAATTAAAAGTTAATAGCGAAATTACTATAAAACCGTATAGAAATCACAAAGTGTGTAATGCGTATAAATTCTCATAGAAAATAGTATGCCACTTTGCTCATAGAATCAAATAGAATGTTTGTCACAAAGAAACGAATAAAATCCAATTAAAAGTTAATAGCGAAATTACACTAAATGTGTAATGCGTATAAATTCTCATAAAAATTAGTATCCCACTTTGCTCATAGGACCAAATAGAATGTGTGTCACATAGAAACGGATAAAATCCAATTAAAAGTTAGTAGCGAAATTAGTATAAAACCGTATAGAAATCACAAAGTGTGTAATGCGTATAAATTCTCATAGAAAATTGCATGCCACTTTGCTCATAGGATCAAATAGAATGTGTGTCACATAGAAACGGATATAATCCAATTAAAAATTAATAGCGAAATTACTATAAAATCGTATAGAAATCACAAAGTGTGTAATGCGTATAAATTCTCATAGTAAATAGTATTCCACTTTGCGCATAGGATCAAATAGAATGTGTGTCACTTAGAAACAGATAAAATCCAATTAAAAGTTAATAGCGAAATTACTATAAAACCGTATAGAAATCACAAAGTGTGTAATGCGTATAAATTCACATAGAAAATAGTATCCCACTTTGCTCATAGGATCAAATAGAATGTGTATCACATAGAAACGGATAAAATCCAATTAAAAGTTAATAGCGAAATTACTATAAAACCGTATAGAAATCACAAAGTGTGTAATGCGTATAAATTCTCATAGAAAATAGTACGCCACTTTGCTCATAGAATCAAATAGAATGTTTGTCACATAGAAACGGATAAAATCCAATTAAAAGTTAATAGCGAAATTACTATAAAACCGTATAGAAATAACAAAGTGTGTAATGCGTATAAATTCTCATAGAAAATTGCATGCCACTTTGCTCATAGGATCAAATAGAATGTGTGTCACATAGAAACAGATAAAATCCAATTAAAAGTTAATAGCGAAATTACTATAAAATCGTATAGAAATCACAAGGTGTGTAATGCGTATAAATTCTCATAGAAAATAGTATCCCACTTTGCTCATAGGATCAAATAGAATGTGTATCACATAGAAACGGATAAAATCCAATTAAAAGTTAATAGCAAAGTTACTAAAAAACCGTATAGGAATCACTAAGTGTCTAATTTTCGAAGTGCTTACTTCTAAGCTATTTTTACCTGTGGCTTCAACTTATACCTTCTACCGATATTCGTATAGAAACAGATAGACTGTAACCAGCAATGAATGGTAAAATACATATTAAGTACCATAGATTCCAATAAAATCCGTTCTACTTGTGTACCATTATATCCTATACAAACGGATAGACTTTCATTCTTATATGCGGATAAAAACTAATAAAATAAATTACTGGATTACCAGCAGTTTATGGTAAAATGCGCGTTCCAATACACATATTAAATACCATAGATTCCTATAAAATCCGTTCGACCTGTGTACCATTATATCTCATACGAACGGATAGACTTACATTCGTAAATGCGGATAAAAACCAATAAAATATATATCTGGATTTCCAGTAGTTTATGGTAAAAGAGGTGTTTCAATACACATATTGATTACCAAAGAATCGTATAAAATCCGTTCGACCTGTGTACCATTATATCTCATACGAACGGATAGACTTACATTCGTAAATGCGGATAAAAACCAATAAAATATATATCTGGATTTCCAGCAGTTTATGGTAAAAGAGGTGTTTCAATACACATATTGATTACCATAGAATCGTATAAAATCCGTTCTACCTGTGTACCATTAAAACTCATAAGATCGAATAGACTTACATTCGTATATGCGGATAAAAACCAATAAAATATATATCTGGATTTCCAGCAGTTTATGGTAAAAGAGGTGTTTCAATACACATATTGACTACCATAGAATCGTATAAATTTTTTTTATGTGTTTCTATGTGGCATTCTAACCAGGGCTGGGGTGGCACATGCTGACTACGATTTTTTTGTTCAGTTTTATGTGTAGACCAAGAATAAATGTGATATCAATGTCTAAGTAGTAGCTTTATGGCACAAAATAACGATTTTTATAGTAAATAGTGATTTTTCATCATCAAATTATAAAAAGGTACCAATCCAGGTGGCATATGCTATCTATGTTTTTATTTTTCAGTTTTGTGTTTAGATCAAGAATATAAGAATATGGAGTAGCTTTTTGCAGAAAAAAAAACAATTTAAAAAAAAAGAAATTTTAGTATTTTTAAATTTTTGTGTGTTTAATCAACTCTAATTTCTAAACGGATAGATATCGACTTCCGGTCTACGGCGTTGGATTCTTTAGTAAATTTTACGTGAGATACATTATATTGAATTTTTTTGTAAGGTCCTTGATAAGCCAAAATTTAAATATTATCTTCAAGTGAAAATTGCAAAATTTAAGAATTTGAAATATTTTTTTGTGTTTAATCAACTCTACTTTCTGAATGGATGAAGATATCGACTTCCGGTTTACGGAGTTGGATTCCTTTGTAAATTTTACGTAAGATACATTATATTAAATTTTTTGTAAGGTCCTTGATAACCCAAAATTTAATAGTTATCTTCAAGTGAAAATTGCTAAATTTCAGAATTTTAAATATTTTCTTGTGTTTAATCAACTCTACTTTCTGAACGGATAATGATATCGACTTCCGGTTTGCGGATTTGGATTCCTTAGTAAATTTACTATTTACTATAAAAATCGTTATTTTGTGCCATAAAGCTACTACTTAGACATTGCTATCACATGTATTCTTGGTCTACACATAAAACTGAACAAAAAAATCATAGTCAGCATTTGCCACCCCAGGTGGTACCAAAAAAGTAATTGGCTCATGGACTAATAAGAGCAAGAGAAATAAATCATCTTAGTAATTTTAATTGATTAGGTACCTATTTATTTATTTTTTTTATTTTACAATATACAGGCTGTTAATACTAAGTTGTAACACCCGAAAATGGCAGTTAGAACTCATCGAAACAAACAACTTTTCTTAGTAAAATGTTTTGATTTGGAGCCCCAGTTCAGAGTTATTGGCGTTTTTTTGTTTTTCGGAAAATTGTCATTACTCCCTTATTTTAAGGAATATTTAAAAAATACAAAAATTTTCAGGATTTGCTTTCGGTTCTCTAAAACATTTGTATTTAGAATTATTTTCTATTTTATCAAATAACAAAATGGCGACCGATCAAAAATTTCAAAACAAGATATTTTGAAAACCACTCGACCGATTTTTGAAAATAAAACATTTATAAAATCCTTAAACTATCTACTATATAACATTGGTCTAAAAAAAAATTTCAATCTGTCTAAAAGAAGTTATTAATCAAATTGAATTCTAACTGCCATTTTCGGGTGTAAAGGTGGTTTTATAACACGCACAGCGCATAGAACATAATTTAGCACAGCATAGCATAGGTACTGGTCATATGGAAACTAGTACATCCATTTATAAGACGCATAGCGCATAGAAAATAATTTAGCATAGCACACGAATTGACCAATGTTCATTTTCCTATGCGCTGTGCTGTGTAGTTCTGTGCTTCGGGTTTATTCGTTGCATTCGTGATAGTTCGTTTTAGTTTACTTCTTATACGCACGCGCATTCGTTGTTCATTATATTAATAATTTTTGTAAAATATTCAAAACATAATAACAAAATCACAAAGTCAAAAAATTCCAAATCAAATCTAGCATAACCAGCAAAACAGCTGTCATAACGTCATAAGACAACACTGTCAAACAATGAGCCCCGTAACGAAAATTCTATGCGCTGTGCTGTGCTATGTTGTGCTAAATTATTTTAACACCCAGTTTTGTTGTGTTTTTTAATGTTAAGTATTTTTAATTTAAAATACTTTTATTTAAATAATACGTAAGTAGTTACATTTCTTACCAACGATTTAAAATAAATTCGTCAGTAGTAGCACTTTTTAGATTTCATTGTTTTATAAAAATTTGTGTAAATTTAGTGGAGAATAAATAAAGTAATTTTTATCAGAGTTTGCAATCCATTTTTCACATCTTTTCGAATCATTTGTGAGAAAGCTAATGTTTTTAAATTTGGAACTTTTCTTCTGCTGTTGTTGCATTCTATATGAACATACACTTCCAGACATCTTAATTATTTATTTGCGAAGAATCGACTGGAGAACTATAATAAGCCGTCACAGCGCAGTCAAAAGAACTCAACACGCTACGCTGTGATTACACGAAAAACAAGCTCATCCGAAATATTCCGAATTAGGACGATTGAGTACGATCTTGGTATGCATATGACTCTCATTCTTCCTCTGCTGTGCTCGTCCGCGAACTAACAAACGATAGTAACACTGCAATGCGGCCTTTTCCAGAACTACAATTTTAAGCGCTGCCATTTAAGGACGTTCACTACCTACAATCAAGCCCAAAAGTTTGAGCGCGCTGATAATCGGTTTCTAAAGAAAAATTTTGATAGAGGTAAATTCATTTAAGGTAGTACGAGCGGTACACGTCACTTCCATGGATTTTATTAATATTTTTTTCAAAATTGTAGTAGGATGTCCCAAGAACACCAATTCAAATTTTATGAACTTTGTCTGCACCATTATGGAGAAAATTAATTTTTAATTTGCCATCTTTTGCTAGAGTCAAATGGGATCCGGCCTATTTTTGATCATAGCATGAAATCTTCTCCATAGATTTTCATAAAAAATGTTTCGTTGCATGTAATGAAAGACAGGGAACAAATTGACAACTGTAGAATCAATCTTCTCTGCCCAGGTTTTTTGTAAAAACGAAAAAATGTTACTTTTGAGCACTTGTTCTCGTATGACAACAGAGAATTCGAAAAATGATCATGATGAAGTGTGCATTAGCATTAGTAATGTAGTTCAAACATTGCATTTCTCATAAATTATAAAAATTATTATATTATTTGCAATGCAACGGCGAGTGTGTGAGTACGACGAAAACAGAGATAGAAAGAGATGAATGGGCGCGGCATTGCCAAAACAAAATTCATGTAGAGCTGTGAAGTATGCAGCAGGCAATGTCTATATATGCACCTAACTTCAGTGAATTTGCTTCCGCTCGTACTACCTTAAGCAGAACCCTGCGCGAAGTACGAATTCTCGTCTTAGAAAGAGGCATAGATAATAAACAAGAGGAAACTATGCTACTGTCTGTTCTACAGAACATCAGCTTCAATATCTGTTATTCTCATGTTGATGTTCGTAGTGTTTTGCTTCGTGTAACGCTGTGAATTTTGTAATTGATTGTGATTGAGATATAGTTTAGCTTTCTTTGAAAATTAAGTGAAGTGCAGCGTAGCATATACTCGCTAGCTCCACTTTTGTAAAACGCAGTACATGACAAGCAGGTGACTGTACTTCCTTTACGCCGTGTGTCATAGTGTGTGTGCACTGTGCACTCACACAGCTACTAAGCGGTGCGAATGCAAGCTGGCAACGTTGCGCTGGGAACGGCATATTTATTTTCAGAAATTATTCTACAGTTTACAACATTATTAGATTTTATAAGTTTAAATTTTATTTCTGTATTTTACGAATATTTTTAATTTTATATTATTACTTATGAATAAAACAAAACTGATCTTGTAATGATTATATTGTCTTGAAATTAACATTTTTAATTTCCGTGAGTAATTTTTTTTGCTCACGCCCATTCGCTCCCAGCACAAAAAACAACGTTCACGTTACGTCCACTCACTTCCCAAATTAAAAATTTTGTTCACGTTCATGGTGGGTCACGGCATGACCCACCGTAACCCATTAAATTTCACGCCCAGTGCCCATCTTTATTTCAAATGTAGCATATAATCATAAAATATAAATTGAAATATCTATACTTTGTTGAGTTCAATATTTCAATACTACTTTTTACTCATCATGTTCAAATAATTATAACTACGGAGTATCAAGCCCCTTAATGCCTATGGCACACCGGTCGAGGAGCATCGAGTAACTCCTCGATGAAACGATAGAACGCACCCCGTCCTCGACGAAAAATGTATCTCATTTCAGACGTATCTTTTGTATTTGATTTCGCGCAAAACTTTGATGTATTTGTCACCGATGAAATAGAAATCTATCGCGGACGGGTGCGTTCTTTTGTTTCATCGAGGAGTTACTCGATGCTCCTCGACCGGTGTGCCATAGGCATAACATGAAACTTTAATGTTACCTATTTAGAATTTTGATGATTTACCAATCGCGTACTGGCACAATTTTAATCCCTCTCCGCTACTTAAACATGAAGCGTGCAGCGTTACCGCTGCCTCTCTTCGTCGAGTTTTTTCGTTGTCGAGGTCATTGTTACAGCTCATTTCGAAATACGATTACTCTGAAACTGGACGTCAGATTGTTTTCGTCGTTTGACATAAAATTCTTAACATACTGAACTACTTTGTATTAGTTTTTTATTAAAATATATAGAAGCAAAATAAAGCTATCAACGTTGGTTTTGATACTTCACGTGTTAAAATGCCAGAATTTCGAGCCGAATATCTCATTTTCTGGACGTCAGAAGTTAATAAAAATTTAACTCTGCATGTATTAGATCTTTCTTGAAACGTAGTAAAAATTTGATGAACATCTATTTGATTTTGTAGTGAACGTCCTTAAATACGTTTAGTCGGATGTCTGTATATATATAAGGCTCGCGACGGGACACACGGGCGTTGATTTTACGTGCGTTGCCACGCACGTTTAACCGGTACTAAACTTTAAATACGACTGGTCACACAACATCGTACGTTTTATATAACGACCGTATTAACGTGTGTTCCAAAGCCTGACGTGCGTAGCAAGCTAAAACGCACGTTAAAGGACCTCGCACCATTATCATGAGAAAAAATTTGACCGTGGATTTTTCTGAAACTTGGTATACAACCTATTTAAGATGTTCTGAATCAAAATGGTCCTCTGAAAAAAAGTTCGAAAATGCCAGATTTCCGAGTTATAGCCCTGTAAAGTCGCGAATGTAGGAATTAAAATTTTGTGGATTATCTCGAATAAATCATTGATATGCTTAGATCATATATGCAAATGTGTCATATATTTCTATTTGTAGCAATACCTGGTGTCACACGAGCGCATTTTTGGCGGCCGTTTGCAGATTTATCTCTCTAATAACTAAATTGAAAAGAACTAGCGCACGAATGTAAATATAAGCGCTCATGTGACAACTTACCCACAACGTACGAGGCACGTAAAAACAACGCTCGTGTGTCCCTTAAGCTGGATTCACATGAACCGTTTACACTGTTCGTTTTGCGGACGTAGCGGCCACCAGTTCAATTAAAACAAGTTGGTATTTCACATGAGACCTCAACGTTTTCAGTGCTGCACAATACTAGAAATGAAAAATTAAATATAACCAAAATTATTAGGTTATGTTATATTCTAATGTCACTTGTGTTGTTTGTTGTGATCAGTGTGTAAGTAACGATAAGAAAGAAAAATGGATAATTTTCCTGAAATTTTAATTACCGAAGTTCAGAAGCATTCCTGTCTCTATAATCCCGGAGATAAGGATTTGGATTATAAGAATATTACTAAGTTGGTATTATTACAGAACAGATCTCAGTTAAAATATTTCATTCTCGCCGTCAACGCTCAGACCGTTGAGACCGGTCAGTGTCAACCAATCAGAGGCTACGGAACGATGTGAACGATACGGCGGTAACGGCTAACTGAACTAATTTGTTGAGTGAAATAAAATGTTATAGTCCGGCGGCTTAGTAATATTATTATGCACATGCAAAAGCAATTTAAATTTTTTTTTCTCATTTAAGACACATTATAGAGTATTTTAAAGGGGTGGAGGCATCAACTGAAGTGTCTATGTTAGCTGCCATTTCGAAAAAATGGTCGCCATTTTTAGTTTTTTTTTCTTTTATCTTGCAAACTGTTTACATTACAAAGAAAACTGTTAAACTGAAATGTAGAACATAAAATTCTCTACAAGACAGAGTTATATAGATTTTTTTTGTAAATTGTACTGTTTGCTAGAAAATCGAGAAAATGTATTTTGCGCACCTCCAAAATTTTGAAAATTATGTTTCTTATAGAACATTTTTTTAGAAATCAAATGCTTAAAACCGGAAGTCCATATATTTATCCGATAAAATATTACAGCCAATTTTCTGTGATATGACAAAAAAATTAAAATTGCTTTTGGCTCGAAGTGCATAATTCATATTATATATTAAAGTAAGCCGCCGAACTATGATATAATATGCCTACATGCCTAGACTTTTTATAAAAAGCCATATTTTATAATCTGTCTACGACATATGCACTATTAATACAATAAAGGTGACTAACCTATAATAGTTATGCCGTTGGTGAGACGATACATTTCGGCGATCATCTTCGTGGCATTATCTGTCAGGGGACGACCACTAAGTCCACCGATCTCTGCTGCTACTATTGTGTTACGCAATTCAGTCGGCCGCGACACTGTTGTATTACATATAACAAGTCCATCTACACGACAATCAGCACGGCATATGACTTCAGCGACGTCCTGGCGCTCAGCACTACTCAGATCAGGAGCTAGTTTTAATAATATAGGTGGTTGTTGTCCAGCAGGAAGATTGTTACGTGCCTATAATTTTAAAACCATTGATAAAAATTTTACTTGGTTCGTTCGTTTTCTTAACAAATATTTAAATTTTTTTAACTCGGTTGAATTGGCTCGAAAATGGATAAATCATCGAGTTCTGAGAAGATTGAAGTTGCCTCTTTAAGGTCATGCAAATTAATCTGACGCCAAGTTAATTTTACCCCCTGCCAGCCTCCTTAGAAGAAAACAGTTCTTGATGTCAAACTTTCACAATTTGTACCGGGTGCAAAAAAAATCGTGGACTCAATCCACTACCAAGGCGATTCATTTTCCATTAGGTAAAAAAAACATTAAGTACTGCCGATTATTTGGTGCAAAGATATGAATTTTTTAAAAATAATTGTATTTTGTGCCTTTTCGGTCATTACTCGGCTAATTTTGCACAGATATCAATGATTCTTTGAATTGTCACAAGATTGAAGTTTCCTCTTCAATTGTATGCAAATTAATGTGGTGTCGCGACAAAATGTTCCCAACAAAATATTCCCAACAAAATAATCCCAACATAAGGTTCCTGAACAATATTTCTCCACACAATAAGTTCCCAACAAAATGTTCCCGACAAAATGTTCCCAACAAAATATCCCCAACAAAATATTCCCAACAAAAGGTTCCTGAACAATATTTCTCCGAACAATATGTTCCCAACAAAATGTTCCCGACAAAATGTTCCCAATAAAATATCCCCAACAAAATATTCCCAACAAAAGATTCCTGAACAATATTTCTCCGAACAATATGTTCCCGACAAAATGTTTCCAACAAATTATCCCCAACAAAAGGTTCCCGAACAAAATGTTCCCAACAAAATATTCCTGACAAAATGGATTCTCAAAGTACCTACCTAAGTATATTTTATACATTAATTTCTATTTTTGACCTAAATAAAAATGTACTTATATATTTTTTAAAACTAAATGTTTTAAAACTAAAAAGTCAAAAATATAAGAAAATCATTTCTGTACAAAGCAATCGAAATTCAAAATTACATGCCTATACTATCGCAGAAATTAGCATAGTCAGTTGAGTTCAAAGTGAAATAAATGGTTTAAAAATGATAAATACATTAGTGTTGTAGTATTCTTATTTTAATATGGTGTAGTCATAAGCTTTCTTGAATCATTCTGTTAGGCGAAACTTTCTAATTGATTATATTTTGGTAATAACTATTAAAAAGTAAAAGGGTTAGAACTTGGTTGCCTAATACATTTTTATATTTTTGTTATTAATATTCCTTATTTAGTTTACCAGTGGAGTATTCTATTAAAAAGTTTCTCGTTGAAAAATGGATTGTGTTTTCTGGCAATACATTTTATCCTCTCTCTCAACTGAATATTCAGTAATTTTCGAAGCTCTTGTTGTATAACTTAACCGGAGAGTTGTAAAAGCGCATTTTTGTCATTAAGATGTTGGAAAAGCGCAGAAATATAATCAGTAAATTTATATTGAATAAGCGCCGATCAAAACATTGAATAAGCGCAGATCGTAACATTGAATGAGCGTATTTTTCGAAAATGAGATTTCTGACCATAACAAGTTAGTCCAAATCGTCTTCGAGTATGATGGGGTTAAGTTCAGAAAAATGTTAGGCAAGGATATTTTCTAGTTTTAAAAAATTCAAAAAATCTTGTTAAAAATACTCTTCGAGTATGATGGGGTTAAGTTCAAAAAATGTTAGGCAAGGATATTTTCTAGTTGTAAAAAATTCAAAAAATATTGTAGAAAAACTGTCGTACAATCCCTAAAGCCATTGTGCTTTTCAAATGTGCACTTCTGCGCTTATGCAACTACAATTTATGCGCTTTTCCAATGTTGTTTTATGCGCTTTTCCAATGTGATAAGCGAAAACTGATAAAGGCCAAATGCGCTTATTTAACTCACCCAAATTAACTACTGAATATTTTGTTGGGAACATTTTGTTCGGAGAAATAAGTATTGTTCAGCAACCTTTTATTGGGAAAATTTTGTTGAGAACATTTTGTTGGGAACATTTTGTCGGGCACATTTTGTTGGGAACATATTGTTCGGAGAAATATTGTTCAGGAACCTTTTGTTGGGAATATTTTGTTGGGGATATTTTGTTGGGAACATTTTGTCGGGAACATTTTGTTGGGAACATATTGTTCGGAGAAATATTGTTCAGGAACGTTTTGTTGGGAATATTTTGTTGGGGATATTTTGTTGGGAACATTTTGTCAGGAACATTTTGTTGGGAACTTATTGTTTGGAGAAATATTGTTCAGGAACCTTATGTTGGGATTATTTTGTTGGGGATATTTTGCTGGGAACATTTTGTCGTAGAACCATTAATGTGACGCCAGGCACACCCTATGAAAAAACAATGTTTTTGAATACATCAAACTTTGACAACATGTATGGTGTACCAACAAGTGTTTTCGACCCAATTGAATAACATGGAGTTAAAATTTATTCATTTTTTGGTAAATTTTTAAAAATTTCAATTATCTACGATGATTTTATCCGAAGCTATGGGCTTTTGAAATTTACTCTGCATTTTATGAGTTTTTCAAAACTCTGCTGAAATTTTGATAAGTTTGAAGTCTAAAGCGATCACGAGAACATTAAACGAAAAAAGCACTTCAATTTAAGATAAGGCGTACATTTGTAGACAATTTAGATAAATATTTTCAAAGATCAAAAAAATGCAATTTTTTTTTCAAATATTCATTTCGCGCCAAATTATCGCAGGTACTCATTTTTTTTCCCGAAAGGGAAATGAATAAATTTTATCTGCTTGGTAATGGATTGAGTTCACGATTTTTTTGCACCGAAGTAATAGATGTAACGACGCTTGCAATTACATGGACATTACTAAGTGATAAGTTTGAATGTTTAAAGAATGCTGACGGAACAGTATGGGAAAAGCTCATAGAAAACCAAATTAATGAAGAGGTATGCTCGTTGCAGAAATATCCAGGACAGATGAATATGCAGCCACATACCTGAAATTGGAGCATCTCTACAATCAAAACGAAACCGCAAGGGACGATGCTACGTCAGTAGCTAGCTATAAAACGACTCACTCAGAAATCACGTAAGTTTATATTACCTCTTATTTTATTTAAAAAATTTGGTGGAGATATCCGTAAATGGTTGACGTTTTGGAACCAATTTCAGAAAATCCACACAGATGAAGAGATACCATTGGAGGATAAGCTCCAGTATCTTGTACAAACCACGATCATTGGATCAAGAGCACGGGCCGTAGTGGAGAGTTTTCCACCCACCAGGGAAAATTACCAAAAGGCGATAGAGAGTCTGCAAACTCGTTTTGGTCGCGAAGAACTTCTAGTAGAAGTATACATTATGTGAGGGAGCTACTAAAAATGGTATTGTAGAATACAATGTCTAGAGGAAAATATGAACTTTCTTCATTGTACGATAAACTTGAGACTCAGCTACGAGCACTTGAGTCACTTGGTGTGACTTTAGACAAATGTGCAGCTATGCTGTTTCCCCTAGTAGAATCCTGTTTTCCCGATGATTTGTTACGGCAACGATCCTCGAACACAGAAGGGGATACAGATAAAATGCAGGAGGTACGAAATTTCTGATGAGAGAAGTTGAAAGCGAAGAAAGAATTGCGTTAGCCAGAGAAGGTTTTGGATTTTCTATATCACAAGGGACATGGATTCAGGAATTAGTTGATTTAGGCATATCATTGAGCGACAAAGCAGGAGCTGATCAAATCGAGCTGCTTATTGGCGCAGATATAGCGGGTATGTTATTCACCGGAAGAAATGTGATCTAACAGTACTAGATACGTCTTTGGGATGGACGGTAATAGGGAAAGTAAATATAAGTAATTTCCAAAATGATTCTAAAACATATATTTCATTGTTGAATAGAGATCTATCAATCTCAGAATTGTGGAAATTAGAAACTATAGGAATATCCGATCCTATTGAACGAAAAACAAAACAACAAGCAGAGACTGCAGTCAATGAATTCTTTCAAGAAACTTTTTGCACAGATGATGATCAACGATATGAAGTGCGTCTACCGTTTAATTAAAACTATGTAGAAGTTGAAAACAGAAAAATGCAATAAAGAATATAAGCAAGTACTTACTGCATGGATGCAAGAGGGCGTAATTGAAAAGGTGCCTCAGGAAGATATGTCCAAAATTTCACATTATTTGCTTCACAGGGCAGTAATAAAAGCAAGTAGTCTCACTACGAAAGTGCGTCTGTATTTGATGCTTCCCCGCATGAAAAGAACATGCCTTCGCTGAACGATTGTTTGGAGACAGGGGAGAATTTAATAGAGTTGATCCCACAAATATTAATAAGATTCAGACTTTTTAACTATGGAATGTCAACTGACATTTGCAAGGCCTTCTTACAGATTGGAGTCTGTAAAGAGGATCATGATTACTTGCGGTTTTTATGGATGAATGAAGACGGAAATATTCTCTATTTACGGCACAGACGAGTCGTATTTCGGCTGTGTACTAGTCCTTTTCTGTTGGGTGCAACAATCAAGTATCATCTGAAAAAAATGCAAGAGATGAATCAAATTGAAAACTTAGAAAATAAAAAGGTAGCTGAGCTTCTCATGAACAGTTTCTATGTGGATAATTGTTTAATCAGAATGCCAACAACAAAAGACGTTGATATGTTCCAGCAAACTGCTAGTCAGATAATGGCAACTGAAAAATTCGACCTGAGAAGTTGAGAATTAACACAATGGGACGAAAAAGAAGAACAACCGACAGCTGCGTTAGGAATGCAGTGGTATTGTGCACACGACACTCTCTGCTTTAACTCAATTCAAACTAATGAAAATAATTTGAATATAACGAAGAGACAAATTCTGTCTTTAGCTCAACGTATTTACGACCCAATAGGCTATTTGTGTCCCGCTCTACTCCAACCAAAATTGCTGCTACAACGATTGGGATGACGAAGTTCCCACCGATGTTAAAGACGAATTTTTTCATTGGAAATCAGAAGTCAATCTTCTACATGCCCTTCGAATTCCTCGGTGGATCAATGGAACACCAGGTGAAGAAAACCAATGGTCTCTACATACGTTTATGGACGCAAGTAACAATGCTTACGCTGCAGCAGTCTTCTTGCGAGTACAATCAAATAATGTTGTACACGTGCATCTCTTGCAAGCGAAAACACGGGTATCACCTTTGCGGAAATTAGCGATACCACGTTTAAAACTTTTAGCTGCAACCATAGGAGCACGGCTATTTGTGAAACGGGCTTTAGAAGTACCAGATATTAAATTTTTTTTTGAGTGACTCCGGCACTGTTGTAGCTTGGATTCAGTGTGAAGCACAATGGGGAACCTTTGTTTGGAATCGCGTGGTAGAAATCAGAAAGAACTCCTAAAGAAAATTGCCGGCATATACCAGGAAACGAAAATCCGGCAGATGTACTCCGAAACATCTAGTCCAGTCGAAATGGTGGGAGGGCTCTGCATGGTTACTCCAAGATTCCAAATCTTGGCCTACCTCTGTCGATGAAGAAGAAGTAAATTCAGAAAAGAATAAGAAGGTAGCGGTTGCAATGTTGACACTAAGTTCCGAAGAAGCTTCTCGGTTTTACGCGTACTTCTCATGTTTCAACAACCTGGTAACAATGATTGCATGGATAAACAGATTTTTACATAATTGCGACATTCGTCATGAGAAAAGAGGGGCGAATTATCAAGTACCGAGTTTCAGAAAGCCGAAATGTTGCTGATTCGTTTAGTTCAACATGAAACGTTCAATACAGAAAACAAACAATTGAGTACGTTAGACACCTTCGTTGATGAAGATGGAGTCGTTCGGTTAAAAACTCGCGTATTTTGTCGAAACGATACTTCAGACTTTCGTTTTCCCATGGTTCTACCAGCTAAATATCCGGTAGTTGTAAGATTTATCAGGAATTATCATTTACAAAATTGTCACACAGGAGTACAGACTCTAATGTGATACCAAGAGAAAATTTTTGGATATTGGATGGTCGTAAAACGGTAAAAAAAATGTTATTAAAACGTGTGTTACATGTAGGAGACATTCAGCGCAGGCCGTACAAGCAAATACACCACCAGTATATTTGAAGCCGAAGAAAAAATCGTGGATATGTTTATATACTTGTGCCGTATTTCGAGCGGTGCATCTGGAGTTAGTAACTTCACTATCCACTCATTGTTTTCTCGAAAGTTTTCGACGATTTATTCCACGACGCGGTCGTCCTAAAATTGTATATACTGATAACGGAACCAATTTTGTTGGGGCGAAAGGTGTTTTCAACACGGTAGATTATACAAACATCCAACATTATTGTTCTGTGTATCAAATTGAGTGGCATTTCAATCCACCCACTGCAGCATCGTGGGGAGGATGGTGAGAGAGACTTATTTGATTGTTGAAAAACCTCCTACGAAGAATATGAGGACGCGCGTGTCTTGATTTTGAAGAATTTGCGACGTTATTGTATGAATGTGAATCAGTTCTGAACAACAGACCCTTGACTTACGTGTCAAATGACCCACAAGACTTGTCACCGTTAACCCCGAATATATTTATGCGGGATTTGAGCAGTGATTATACACCAGATTTCGATGTTGTAGACAGTGTAAATTTTGGTGAACGAGCTCGGTATTTGCAAAAATTGCGCGACGATTTGTGTTCGCTGTTTCGTAGCGAATACCTCGGACTTTTAAAACAAGCTACTTACCGAAAAAATAATCGTCCAATCAAGTTAAATGAACTAGTTCTCATCGGAAATGATACGAGTAAAAGACTAGACTGGCCGATTGGAAGAGTCACTGAACTTCTGCCCGGTAAAGACGGCGTAACCCGAGTGGTGCGGGTTCAAACTGCAAAAGGGATACTACTTCGTCCCATCCAGCGAATATACCCACTAGAACATTTTTCAGCCGAAGATCCAACATCTATACCAGAGCAGGGGATGGATGTTGTAAGTCCCATAATTATAGGCACTCAGGTGGGAGAATGTTACAACACTAGTTGACGTTATTTTAGTTTCATTATTTTAGATCTAGTTTCCGTTTTGCGTTCAATAGGTACTTGTTTCATTCTTGAGAGTTTTTGTTTTTTAATTAGCAACGAGCGTCTGATGTCATAAAAATAATAATAAATTTTTAATTCTGATAGATTTGAAATGTAGAGTTGTTTTTCAATAAATAAATGTGTTCCTAAACTAAAGTGGTGTTTGTGAGTTCGCGTATTGTGTTTTAAAGAAATCTCGAGACGGGTAGTCGAAGGATTTAACACCTTATCTGTCTTAATTAATTTTATTTATTAATAATAACGAATACGATTTAGAGAACAAAAGATAAAATGACACAATTAAATAGACAAATAAATAAATTCTAAACACAGAACAACATATCCAAACATGGAATAGGTTAACACAATATGAAATAAGATTTTAAAAAAATAAAAAATACATCAAGTGCTCAAAGTGCGCGCCTTGACATCGGCGAATCATACAATCAATTACATTTTGATCATTACGGTCAAGTAACTATTCACGCGTGTTTATTTTTATTCTATAAACTTCTTGTTTCAAGTGTCCCCACAGATATAAATCAAGAGAATTTAAGTCTGGAGATCTTGCAGTCCAAAATTGTGGACCTCCACGTCCAATCTACCTATTTCGAAAATTTTGGTTTAACCACTCAGTCACTCGTCTACCATAATGGGGAGGAGCACCATCATGCTGGTACCACATGTGTTGCCGTACAAGAAGTGGAACATCTTCTATTAGTTCATGTAGTCTACTTTCCAGAAAGATTCTGTAGCCATCAATCGGTCAATTAAAACTTCAATTTCTAGTAATCGAGTATTAACATTCCTGCCCAGACATTTACACTAAATCTTTGATGAAAGACTGAACAATAGCATGCGGATTTAAGATGCTCCATAAATGATAATTATGGAAATTGTTTACTCCATCTCTCGTGAATTGAGCTTCATCAGACTATAACACTTCGGAAATAAAGTCAGGATCATTCAAAGTTTGACGGAGAACCAGTGGAAAAATTCTAAACGAGGACCATAGTCTCCGGGTTGATGTGCTTCAACTCGCTGAAAGTGATAGTGATGTAATTTCTCACGGTTTAATATCCGCCAAATAGTGCTGCGAGACATGTGTAATTGGGCAGTGATGCGTCTTGTGCTGATTTCAGGATTATCGAGAACAGCATCAATTACATTCTCTTCATCTTCACCGTTATTATTGACACCAATACCAGCATTTTGTTCAACCTCCTCGAATAGTTGTAGATCCAGTTTCCCTTAGTCGCTGAAAATGCGCGTAAATAGGCGATGGGAAAGTTGGCGTCTGTTTGGGTATCTGCCTTGGTAATCTCTAGACGCGTAACGGGCATTACCATTACATAATCCATAAATAAAAATCATATCTGCGTATTCAGCAGTACTATAACCATCCATTATGAAACCAAAATACAATCAAAAGTACAAAAAATTTTAATTAAGACTAATAAGGTATGACTTTTCAATAAAACTCTTGTTTTCCGAAAATATCTTATCTATAATTTAGCATAAACAAATTTTTTTCAAGGCTTACTAATTTTCCAGAAAAATATTTAACTTTGATTTTTTAAATGGAACACCGTGTATATTTACGAAATAAAATTCTAAATAAATTTCTCTTTACAATGATGTGTAACAAGTAAGGATTTACCTTTAAATTATGTCTAATAAATTAACAAAACTTAATACTAGATAGTGGCTTATAACGACTGTTCAAATTGTCTACCATTAAATGCTAAACAGTTTTGGCTTTTGGGCGCGGTTAATTAAATTTCTTCTGGCTTCATGCAGCATTGCTGGTGTACTGAGCAAACAAGCTACCGTGATTTTATTTTTAAGTTCCTCCAGATTTTGTGAAGGCGTATTATAAACTTGATTTTTAAACCCCACAAAAAAATCAAGAATAGACAAATCGGGCGATCTGGCTGGCCACACTATTGGACCTCTGTTGCCGTTCCAAATTTGGACCAAATTCGTTATGAGGCGGGGCGCCATCATGTTCAAACCACAAGTTTCTTCTTACAACTAATGGGAGATTGTCTATGTAATCTTGAAATTCATTTTGCAAAAATAATAAATATCTGTCTTGTGTCATTGTTCCTTCGCAAAAATGAGGTCCCAAAACTACATTTCCCACATGGGGAAAAAAGTTAAACGATAGTAATCAATGTACTCTTGCACTTCATACTAAAGAATCCAAACATCTCATTAACTACGATGAAGCCTCCATCGTTGATAAAGAAAATAATTACAAACAACGTATTTTTCTTGAAATGTGTCACATTCAAAGTAACCAAGAAAATACTTTAAACTACAAAAGTGACACGAACAATTTACGTGCCATTTACTCTTATCTTTTGAAAACATTTTAAATTTTGGCGCCTATCAACAATGGCAGTTTCAAATTAACTTTTCTTCTTCTTGTTGAGGTTAATAGACCGTTGCAAACCAGCAACTCGAGGTTTCACTTGTTTGGTCACACAACGAACCTCGTGTAACAGCATGGTGTACAAAAAATGCTTTAAATTGATCTATTTTAACTTTGGAACGTGCAAAAATTGAAAATTACAGAAATTTTGTCAAAATTTTAATATGTTATAATTATTGTATCAACTTAATATTGTTACCTTTACAAAATTTAACTGTGGAACCGTTTTAGTTTCCCTGATGAAGCACCAAAATTGGTAGCGAAATATTGGAATTAAATACAACTAACAACTACTTTATGAGTATTTCCTAATTATCTCATGCCCTTTCATCTTGCTGCTTAATCCTTTAACCAACTTTATCATTCAACGAAGTCGGCGTTACTTTTTGTCAACATTATCAAAATTGTATTGTAGATAGAAAAAACCCTGTGGAATCGAATGCTTACAGCCGTTTTTGTGTATCACGAATAAAACTAATGTCTTTGATTTTATTTGTAAAAAGCGCAATGCTTTCCTCTGTGGGTTACACTTTTTAGGTGACAAAATTACTTACTGGACTGAATTGAATTATTACTAAAAACTTCATTTTAACAACTATTTTTTTATACTAAAATTAATTTTTTCGAAAAAATTCCAGGAAAAACTGAATTTTTTATATAAATAGCATAAATATTGTTTAAACAATATAAATAATAATTATGTTCCCGCTCCAAAAGGTGTCTGATTTTAAATAATATAAAAAACAAAATTATTTTAAAAAATCATCAAAATCTAAGCTGTTCCTGAGGACTTCCGAAGATTGCCTGTTTTACGCATTGACGCGATTACAACGTTCGTAATTGTAATTGGAATTTTGTGGAAGCGCTGGTTGGTTAATTTAGCACTTATACTTATAATTGGGTAGATCTGAATGTTTTAGAAGAGGGAAATCGACAGTGGACGCCATGGAGATCATCAGAAACAAAGCAACAGAGGAGGCAAACAAAAGAAGAAGTTCCAGAGGACTGTGCGCGCTGATCACCGTTGATATACGTAATGAATTCAACACAGTACCCTGGAACCGAATAAAAGAGGAACTCTATAGCAGGAAAGTGCCGGGATACCTCATAAACCTTATAGGAACCTACCTGCATGGAAGAACTCTATCCTACGAAGGAAAAACCTATAAAATTACATGCGGTGTCCCGCAGAGTTCCGTCTTAGGCCCGCTGCTATGGAACTTGTTCTATGATGGGATTCTGAGGATACCAACGCCAAGTAACACTACACTGATCGCGTTTGCAGACGACCTGGCAATTCTAGCAACTGCCAGGAATGAAGATACGCTAATAGAACATGTCAACCGCACCCTGGCAGGCATCGAGGACTGGACAATAAAAAATGACATGAGCATAGCACCTGAGAAGACTGAGGCAGTAATGCTGATAGGAAGAAAAAAAACAGGCCCAATGAGCTTCGTAGTAGGGGAGACGGTGGTCAGACCCAAACCAAGCATAAAATACCTAGGGGTGCTTTTCGATATAGGTCGCACCTTCCTCCCACACGTGAGACACTGTACAGCCACCAACACGGTGCTGGCATTAAGAAGATTTTTCCCCAGGATTAAAGGACCGACAGAATGCAAACGGAAGTTGCTGGCCTCGGTAGCTCAGTCGATTGTCTTATACGCTGCCCCCGTGTGGGCCTCAGCGCTCGACTACAAGCAATGCCATAGACTCCTCAACGGTCTAAACAGGAAATTGGCTATCGGCATTAGTAGAGCCTACAGGACGGT
This sequence comes from Agonum fuliginosum, assembly GCA_947534325.1. Lineage (NCBI taxonomy): Eukaryota > Metazoa > Arthropoda > Insecta > Coleoptera > Carabidae > Agonum > Agonum fuliginosum. The sequence goes on along the minus strand of OX384034.1, from coordinate 18,788,901 downwards.
TTCGGTAGAAGTTGCACAAGTCCTGGCAAGACTGGCCCCAATGAAGATCATAATAGAAGAAAGGATACTTGGTAGGGGAAAGCTACCAAAAGAAAAAGAGGCAATAAGATCACTAAGACCATCGAAGTGGCAAGAGGTGTGGGGGCGAGATGAAGGAAACATTTGGACACATAAGCTCTTACCAAACATAGAAGGCTGGATAACCCGGAAGCATGGAGAAGTAGGATACCACCTTTCGCAGTTCCTGAGCGGACACGGGTGCTTCCAGAAATACCTACTAAGAATTGGGAAAGCACAGAGCGAGACATGCTTATACTGCGAAAGCCCCGAGGACTCAGCGGAACATACAGGCATAGCGTGCGAACATTGGAACCCAATTAGGGAACAATATGGTATAGCTCCCACAATAGCTAGCGTGATGGAACTAATACTTGAAAATGAAGAGAACTGGGGAAAACTGCAAGAGACAGTATCAAGCATAATAAAAACAAAGGAAGAGGACGAGAGACGAAAAGAAAGGTACGCTTGGAACGATATAAGAACATAAGAGGAAGGAAATCACATTAGACAACGACTAGGACGGCGACGAAATGCGTAGGCGGTACCACGTTCTATCGAGCTAGGGGACGGGGCGTCCGCTGCTCAGGCAAGACGTCGGGTATGCATTAGCATTCTCTGCAACCCAAGGAAAAAAAAAGATCTGAATCTAGGTTTATAACACGTACCTACCAGAAATAATATAATATGATCAGTGTGCCTTTCATGCCATCTTTTTAGTGAATCATTTAACTGTACACTTTAATTCAATAAATAAAGTACCTAAATTAACATTAATGTAATCAATAATACTATATTATTTTATACCTACTTACATGTAATACAGAAGACAACAATTTCTGCAAGATGTCTTTATTTTGCATTGAACGCAAACCAGGTGTATTTGGACTAAACAACAATTAAAATGTTATTTATCTACCTCAAAGAAAATATGATAAGTATTTTTTACCTGCTAATATTAATAACAAAGTAATCAGCAACAGTACCAAATTTCTTTATGCCTCGAACGTAGTCATTTATAGCATCAGGTGAAGTTTTATTTTTTCCTAAATTTACTCCAACAATGCCATTAAACTCAGATATTTTAAGATCTTGAAGACGCTTGAACACTTTATCGTGCCCTTCGCTATTAAAACCATACCTGAAAATTAAATAATAATAACTTAAAATAAGTATGTGTACGCGGAATTAGTGTGCGATAAATAAATATCAACCATAGCCGTAATATAAAATCGTGATTTTTACACCTGCCAGAAATGACTTTTTGTGTTAATTCAAATCTTGTCTTTAAGAAAATGTAAATATACTATGTTAAAGGAGTGTTGCAACATGTACTAAGTGACTCATTTTGTTACTTCTGATACTTGATGTACACATAAGAAGGGACATTCTAATGTATTTGTTGTAGTGCATGCTTCAAAGTGCCCATATCGAGGGACGCCATGGTGACACGTGCGATAAAAATTAAACGTCCCATGACGTCTCCCGATATTATGCGCACTTCGGAACACTCCGAAGTTTCAAGAAGACACGTAGGTACACTAAGTTCCAAGCTTAGAAAACCCCCCAGTGATCCACAACCATTTTAGCACCACTAGTCAAAATATTCGAAATACGGCCTTCTTAGATTATAGAAAAACGAACCCGTAAAAACAAAGTTTTTCACTATAAATCCTTTATACCGTGAGTTTATTTTAACGTGAAACATGGGATTTTTTATATCCAGGGTTACGAATTTGACAGCAATTTATTAGAGCGTTCTTTTTAAAATCGAACATAGGGAATCAATTTAACTGTATTAATCTTGACCAATATTTAACATATTTGGGCAGCTGTAATAGTTCCAAGAGACGCTTTGAACATAAACTTTTAATTGTTTAAACTATACCTACATCGTATTTTCAGGTAGCATCATTTTGACTCCAATTAACAAATTCAAATGTTGCTATCTGGAAATGAATGTAGGTATAGTTTAAACAATTAAAAGTTTATGTTGAAAGCTTCTCTTGGAACTATTACAGCTGCCCAAATATGTTATATTAGTCAAGAATAATACAGCTAAATTGATTCCCTATGTTCGATTTTTAAAAGAACGCTCTAATACATTGCTGTCAAATTCGTAACCATGGATATGAAAAGTCCTATGTTTCATGTTAAAATAAATTCACGGTATATGAGACTCGATCGATATTTATTTAAATTTTTATATTAAATTAGATCTTTAGCTGTTACTATACTAAATTTGAACCAGATAGGTGCAGAACATTATGAGATAGCTAGCTGCCATTTTGTTTGAAGATGGCGGACTAACATTTTAATATAACTGTTTCAAAGACAGATTCTTAGTACCAAATTTGCACGCAATAGTTAAAGTACATTTTGAGATATCTGTGAGCCATTTTGTTTCAAGATGGCGGACTGATATTGTAATATATCTATATCATAAGTTAGATCCTTGGATATTACTGTACCAAATTTGACCGCAATCGGTGCAGTACATTTTGAGATAGCTAACCGCCATTTTGTTTTAAGATGGCGGAGACTCTAAAATTTTGCCAAAGTGCATTGTTAGGTGACAAAAGTCTATTTGCAAAATTTCAGCTGGATAGGATCCCGGGAAGTGGGTCATTTTTGACTTTTGTTTTTTTGACGTAAACAGACAAGACGATGAAGTTAATATAAAGGATTTAATTAAAAAACGAACCCGTAAAAACAAAGTTTTTCACTATAAATCCTTTATATATGAGACTCGACCGATATTTGTTTAAATTTTTGTTTTTGAACCAAATCGGTGATCGGTGCAGTACATTTTGAGATAGCTAGCTGCCATTTTGTTTCAAAATGGCGGACTAACATTTTAATACTTATACCTATGTTTCAAGACAGATTCTTAGCTATTACTGTACCAAATTTGAACGCAAATTACATTTTGTACATTTTGAGATATCTGTCCGCCATTTTGTTTCAAGATGACGGACTGACATTTTAATATATCTATATCATAAATTAGATCCTTGGCTATTACTGTACCAAATTTGACCGCAATCGGTGCAGTACATTTTGAGATAACTAGCCGCCATTTCGTTTCAAGATGGCGGATAATCTAAAATTTTGCCAAAGTGCATTAGGTGACAAAAGTCTATTTGGAAAATTTTAGCTCGGTAAGATTCCGGGAAGTGGGTCATTTTTAAAACCTTTACATTAACTCCACCGTCGTACGTACGTACGTACGGCAAAAAAACAAAAGTCAAAAATAACCCACTTCCCGGGATCCTATCGAGCTGAAATTTTGGAAATAGACTTTTGTCACCTAACAATGCACTTTGGCATAAGAAATAATCTGATGTGGGCAGCACAAGACCTCCCCGCCATACCTCAAACCCATTTCCCCATATCCAATCAATCTGAAATTTGGTACATAGAGTCGTTGTGACCAAACATTTACTTTGGCACAAGAAAAAATCTGATGTGGCCAGCACAAGACCTCCCGCCATACCCATTTCCCCATATCCAATCAATCTGAAATTTGGTACATAGACTCGTTGTGACCAAACATTTACTTTGACACAAGAAAAAATCTGATGTGGTCAGCACAAGACCTTCCGCCATACCCATTTTCCCATATCCAATCAATCTGAAATTTGGTACATAGATTCGTTGTGACCAAACATTTACTTTGGCACAAGAAAAAATCTGATGTGGTCAGCACAAGACCACGCCATACTCATTTCCCCATATCCAATCAATCTGAAATTTGGTACATAGATTCATTGTGACCAAACATTTACTTTGACACAAGAAAAAATCTGATGTGGCCACCACAAGACCTCCCGCCATACCCTACGCTTTTTAACTCTGAAATTTGGTACATAGGCTCGTTGTGACCAAACATTTACTTTGGCACAAGAAAAAATCTTATTTGGCCAGCACAAGACCTCCCGCCATACCCTACTCTTTTTAACTCTTTCTTGAAACACACTATCTAAGAAAGAGTTACAATGAAAACAAAAATTTAAATAAATATCGATCGAGTCTCATAAATAAAGGATTTATAGTCAAAAACTTTGTTTTTACGGGTTCATTTTTTAAATCCTTTATAAGTCAAAAATGACCCCGGGATCCTATCGAGCTGAAATTTTGGAAATAGACTTTTGTCACCTAACAATGCACTTTGGCAAAATTTCACATTCTCCGCCATCTTGAAACGAAATGGCGGCTAGCTATCTCAAAATGTACTGCACCGATTGCGGTCAAATTTGGTACAGTAGGTAATAGCCAAAGATCTAACTTATGATATAGATATATTAAAATGTCAGTCCGCCATCTTGAAACAAAATGGCAGACAGTATCTTAAAATGTATTGTAACTATTGCGTTCAAATTTGGTACAGTACTAGCTAAGAATCTGCCTTGAAACATAGGTATATTAAAATGTTGGTCCGCCATCTTGAAACAAAATGGAAGCTAGCTATCTCAAAATGTACTGCACCGATCTGGTTAAAAAACAAAAACTTAAATAAATATCGATCGAGTCTCATATATAAAGGATTTATAGTGAAAAACTGTTTTTACGGGTTCATTTTTACCTTCCGCTTACCTGTAAAGGAAGGTATTGGAATCATGCAAAAAATCGGGTGGTGAATTTTTAGTGGATGAGCACGAATTAGGGTCCTTACAACTCATTTTTGATAGTTTCACGATGATGTCTGTGTGTATGTGTGTGTGTGTGTGTGTGTGTGTGTGTGTGTGTGTGTGTGTGTGTGTGGTCAAGGGTTGTTAGTCGCATAACTCAAATACGAATTACCCGAAAATTTTGATATTTGGTATTTAACATTTGTATATAAATTGGAAGAGCTCCCTAGATTTTGGTACAAATATCTTCATCGGAAGTGATATTTTTTGAAGATATAGTATTTATTTGTAATGAGAATAAGAGGAAAAGTTATTTGTAACTTACGTTATAAAAAAATTGTCTTTATCTGGTAGCATTAAAGAACTGCAGTAAAATTTAAAAAATAAATTTATCAAATAAAACGTTGATATCTTGTAATCCATGATCGGTTGATTTTTGTTTCTGCGCAAAAAATATTGACAGGTGAGACGGGTGACAAGTTGGCATACTAGTCCTAAGTAAGATATTAAATGTAGTAATTGAACGGAGGATGGCTTCAACACAGCAGAGTTTTCCTGTGAATGAATCTTTTTATTCAGGTGATGCAAATTTCTGTGTTTGAATATTTGAGATTTTTATTTGTATATTTTAAATGGGCACCGGATTGCACGTTTACATTTCTGTTTAAAGTCTAGATATGGCGGAAGGTTGTGTGATGGCCACGTCAGATTTTTTTACTTTTGTTTTTTGCCGTACGTACGCACGACGACAAGACGATGAAGTTAATATAAAGGATTTAAAAAGACATTTTGTGAAAGATAGAAACAGTTCTCGGGAAATCATTGCAGTCTAATACCTATGGCACACCGGTCGAGGAGCATCGAGTAACTCCTCGATAAAACGAAAGAATGCACCCGTCCGCGATGGATTTCTATTTCATCGGTGACAAATACATCAAAGTTTTGCGCGAAATCAAATACAAAAGATACATCTGAAATGAGATACATTCGTTTCATCGGGGAACAACTCGATGAAAATAGGGGCGCCCCTATTTTTCGTCAAGGACGGGGTGCGTTCTATCGTTTCATCGAGGAGTTACTCGATGCTTCTCGACCGATGTGCCATAGGCATAAGCCAGGTAAAGGTAAAGTGTAGATCGCTTGTATTTATGTTATAACGTTATAATTTATAATTAATATTTTTAAATTATCTATAATAAATAGGTACCTATCTAGATAATAATAATTTATCTTTTATCTATTGTCTAGTTAATTTCTTCACTGGTTATCTATTATCTTATCTAGATAAATAAAAAAATTAGTTATCTTTATCTAGATGAAAAATATTGTTGTCTATCACAACACTGTCCATAACACAATAGTATATGATATGGAAGGGTTTATCTTACTAAAGATACCTATATAATGAATGTACGAGTATTATAGTCCATGAGCCAATTACTTTTTTGGTACCACCTGGGGTGGCAAATGCTGACTATGTAGACCAAGAATATATGTGATAGCAATGTCTAAGTAGTAGCTTTATGGCACAAAATAAGGATTTGTATAGTAAATTGTGATTGTTTTTCTTATCGAATTATAAAAAGGTACCAATCAAGGTGGCACATGCTACAATGTTTTTATTTTTCATTGTTGTGTTTAGATCAAGAATATATGTACGGACTATGGAGTAGCATTTTGCAGAAAAATTCAATTTTAAATCAAAAATTATTATTTTTTATATCGAAAAAATTATGCTTTCTCTGTTAATTTTTGAAACAAACAGCAATAAAAAAATGTTTCAAGTGAAATTTGTTAACAATACCAATTTGTACAATAAACCTATCTTCCATATTTCTAGTAAGTATGTCCTGCCTTTGAGGTGTTAATTGACATGCAATTTGTCAAGGCGCGCGAGGTAGCCATGGAGCGCGCTACCTACTGGCTACTAATCTCATCTGTTAGAATGATCAACTCAAATGCGACATTATTATACAAAACACATATTTCTTCGTATATTAATAGTGAATTGATAAGGTTAACAAATTAAATTAAAAAATTTTCTCTTGGAGAAAATCTATAAATTTCGGCTTATCAAAGGCACTTTAAAAAAATTAATACTATGTACATAAAAGTGTCTGCAGAATCCAATACCGAAAACCGAATGTTAATATCTTGATCCGTTCAGAAATTAAAGTTGATTAAACACAAGAAACTTTAAAAATTCTAAAATTTTACAATTTTCTTTCGGAGTAAATAATTAAATTTCGGATTATTAGAGGCCTTTAAAAAAATAGTACAATGTATCTTACAAAAAAATGTCCAAGGAATCCAATGCTGCAAACCGACAATCAAAATTTTTATCCGTTCAGAAAGTAGAGTTTGTTAAACACAAAAAATATTTAAAATTCTTAAATTTTGCAATTTTTACTTGAAGATAATAATTACATTTTGATATAAAACAAAATCGTTCCGTTTATGAACTCGTCAATGAGTAATGTATCCAGATTAGTGTATGGTGTAAGGTTTGATACAAAGATCGATAAAATATATGATTCAATGGAAAAAACCAAACACAACACTAACTGGGATCATATTTTTATAACAAAACTAAAATTTCACTATATTCTCTCGGAGAAAAACTTAAAATTTCAGGTCCACAAAGTTCTTTAAACCATTTTTGAAATAATGTACCTTATAGCAAAAAGTTTCAGAAATTCAATGCTGAAAACCGAAAGTTGATATCTCGATTCATTCAGAAATTAGAGCTGATTAAACACAATAATTTAAAAAAAATACAAAAAAAAATTATTTTTTTTGTTTAAATTTTGGCTAAACTAGGACCTCCAAAATTTTAAAAATTGTATTGTAGATTGAAAATAGTCTTAAGAATAGAATGCTTCAGACCGGCAGTCAATATTTTAATGTGTTGAAAAGTTACAGTCGTTTTTGTATATTATGACATAAAGTAATACCATAATTAAATTTTTAAAAAGCGTTCCTTTTTCTTTCGGACGTAACTTTTGAACTATTGATCTTTTTTTCGAAAATTTTTACCCTGCGTAGCACGGTTTCCGAGAAATTAGCGAAAAACTGAGAAAACATACGATTTTGGCACCTTTCCCCCTCCCCCTCACCCTAACCCGACATTCTGGCGGCGGAGACTTTTTACCACATTTACAGCAAAGGGTAATAAACAATTTGAAACACTTAGACCTTTATTTTTTTGGATTTCGGGGTTTAGCTGTTTTTTCGTCTAATTTTACTGTACTATTAATAGGTCTGTTACAAAAATATTAACATAAAAAATAAATATAATAGGTATTTAGAAAAGGCGAGAAATTTCTCAATTTTATACTAAATAGGCGCAGCAAATGTGCACAGTAATTTGCGCATCTAGTTCTGATTTTATTTGAAGAAACGAAATTAAGTGAATTTTCTGACTAACCAACAACAAATTGTTCGAGTTATGGATGTGTTTTATATTTTTTATTTGGAAAATATAACTACACAATAGTTAGTTAGCGTAAAGTGTATTTGTTCCTGTTGCACTTCCAATCGATCTAAAATTTGGTACATAGACTCGTTGTGACGAAACATTACCTTTGGCACAAGAAAATATCTGATGTGGCCAGCACAAGACTTCGCGCCATACCGCAAACCCATTTCCCCATATCCAATCGATCTGAAATTTGGCACATAGACTCGTTGTGACCAAACATTAACTTTGACACAAGAAAAAATCTGATGTGGCCAGCACAAGACTTCCCGCCATACCCTATTCTTTTTAACTCTTTCTTGAAACACACTATCTAAGAAAGAGTTATAATAAAAACTTGGTTATTATGAGTTCCATTTTTTAAATTTGAAAAGTTAATGTATATTGTGTGGACTGCTAAATTCAAATTTGGTTTTCAAAAAAATAATTGAAAGCGTTAACCACCCCTATTGGCACCCCAATTTAGAAAGTGAATGTAAGGGATATTTGGTGACGAAAATAATAATTGTACGGGTTGAGCACCACCCTCTAATTAATTGTTACGAAAGCAACTGTACAAACACTTTAAAAATAGCAGATGAAGAAGAAGAAAATGACGAATGTGATTTGATATACGATGAGAGTGAAGTTACTTACGATGAAGACTTTAAAAAAAAAAATTGTTAACAATTTAAAAATGTTAATTACAATATTTGTAGGATATTTATTCAAATAAATACTTTTATACGATTAAAGAAAATTATTTAAAAAAAGAAATTAAACATTTATTGAAATAATTGGTTTACTATTTTAAGTAAAAAAATCTTTACATTAGTACATAAAAAACTTTTTCGATAAATGGTTTATTTCTAATTAAGAATACTATTCATTAAATAATAAACCAAATATCCCTTACATTCACTTTCTAAATTGGGGAACCAACAGGGGTGGTTAACGCTTCCAATTAATTTTTTGAAAACCAAATTTGAATTTAGCAGTCCACATTAACATACATTAACTTTTCAAATTTAAAAAATGGAACCCCATAATAACCAAGTTTTTATTATAACTCTTTCTTAGATAGTGTGTTTCAAGAAAGAGATAAAAAGAATAGGGTATGGCGGGAAGTCTTGATCTGGCCACATCAGATTTTTTCTTGTGCCAAAGTTAATGTTTCGTCACAACGAGTCTATTCTAGCAAAAGTATGGAATAGGGGTATAGGATAAAAAAGGAAGGAAATTTACTTAAAGGAAAAGGATAAACCAGTCGTGGCTCGAATTAGGAAGAAAGGATGAATTAGGGAGCGCACTATAATCATGACATAGAAGAACTAAAGAGCACTTTAGTTAAAAATATATTTAATAAAGCACAAAAACTCCACATAAAAACACAGAAATTCCGAAAATAACACGACAATAAAAATTATAAACTTCTTACAACTTATACTTCCACTAACTTATTAATAAATTTATAACTAAAATATGCTTAAAATTACGCATAAATAACGCTCAAAAGCGTAAAGTCCGTAGCAACGGGCTACATCTTGGACTTATCTCGAGCTCTGCTGTCGAAGAACTATCTCAGACGCCCAAAAATCTATGGATCGTCTGGCGTAAAGAGTGCAGGGGATGCAGATGACCTCTGAACTTTTGTATCTAAAAATAACTTAAGATAACAAAAATACAGAGCGTTAGCATATGCAAGTCATCTTGCTACACTATGATTGGATATGGGAAAATGGGTTTGCGGTATGGCGGGAAGTCTTGTGCTGGCATTAACTTTTCAAATTTAAAAAATGGAACTCATAATAACCAAGTTTTTATTATAACTCTTTCTTAGATAGTGTGTTTCAAGAAAGAGTTAAAAAGAATAGGGTATGGCGGGAAGTCTTGTGCTGGCCACATCAGATTTTTTCTTGTGTCAATGTTAATGTTTGATCACAACGAGTCTATGTGCCAAATTTCAGATCGATTGGATATGGGGAAATGGGTTTGCGGTATGGCGGGAAGTCTTGTGCTGGCCACATCAGATATTTTCTTGTGCCAAAGTTAATGTTTCTTCACAACGAGTCTATGTACCAAATTTCAGATCGATTGGATATTAGTCAGACTGACAGATAGGCGAAGTAAAGAGAAAGTGTTTAAAAAAAGCAGTTTATTAATTTTTATTGTAACAGGGTGAAAATAAGGGCGGTTAACCCCCATCCAACCTCTTGAATATCATTTTTTACATCAAATTTGCATTTAGCGGCCCAAAAAACATGCACGAATCCTTCAAATTAGAAAATAGTGTTTTCTTTTAAATGTATACTTAAAGGGTGAAAAGGGTTAATTGACGGGACGCTTAGGGGTATTTTACCTCTCTAATTATTATTTTTGAATACATGAACCCTTCAAATTAGAAAATAACGTTTTTTCTAAATTTATACTTAAGAGGTGAGAAGGGTTAATTAGGGGATGGTGTTCAACCCCTACAATTATTATTTCGACACCAAATTTAAATTCAGCAACCCAAAATTCATAAATGATCCTTTCAAATTAGAAAAAAAAGCAATTTTAAAGAATTCTTTATTCTTACAGGGTAGAAATAAGGGTGGTTAACACACCCACATCCCCTCGAACATCTTTTTGGACATGAAATTTGAATTCAGCGGCCCAAAAAACATATATGAACCCTTCAAATTAGAAAACAACGTATGTTTTTACTTCCTTGTACGAAGTAAGGAAGTATTGTAATCGCGAAAAATTTCGATTCTCAGATTTTGACGGAAATATCCGTTTTGACCTTTTCTGAATCCATTATGAATAGTTTCAACGTGACGTCTGTACGTACGTACGTACGGACGGACGTATGTGTGTCGCATAACTCAAATACGGTTAGACGTAGAAAGTTGAAATTTTGTATTTAGGACTGTTATAGCATCTAGTTGTGCACCTCCTATTTTTGGTTTCAGTCTACAAACCGGAAGTAGTACTTTTAAAAAATATTTCGATAAATATTTAATTTTAGACAATTTTTTTTATTTTAAATGAAAGATTATGTGATTATTACCTACAATCGGTATTTTATAAATATTTTTATAATTAAAGTATATATTTATAATTTATAGTATTTCGGTATCTTGTAGTCCATGATCGATTAACATTTGTTACTACGTAAAATTTAAATGATTATGACATGACAGTGACAATAGTAAAATATGCTTTATATCTTCTTCTGCAGTTTAAATAAAATGACTAAAATATATTTGTGAGTATACTAGTATAATAAGTTAAAAGAATTTTTAATATTATTTTACATTTTAGTATGAACACACAAGGCGTACAAGGAAGTCATGTGGTGTCCACGTCAGATTTTTTAATTTATATTAAAAGATTCATTTAGGGGTGTTAAAGCCTCATTCACATAAACACTTAGTTTTAAGGTTTACATTTATGTTTACGTTTACGAAAGTTTGAATATATGTAACTAAATACGAGCATCCACAGTGCTTGAAAGTGGCAAGTGTGAATGCTCGTATTTAGTTACATGAATTTAAACTTTCTTAAACGTAAACATAAATGTAAACCTTAAAACTAAATGCTTATGTGAATGAGGCTTTAACCCCTCTAATTATTATTTTTGACATGAAATTTGAATTCATCGGCCCAAAATACTTATATGGGCCATTCAAATATGAAAATAACACGTTTTTTAGCAAATTTTTGGCTGATTAGGGGGCTGAAAACTGGGGTAAAAACCCCCCTTTTCATTTCCACAATTTCTCTTTTCCGGGAAAAGTTAGTTCACATGTTACTGAAGACAATTCAATCGCGTTTAAATGAATCAAACTGCTTTCATAATTAGGAAAACCTCAATCACTGAATTTACCGGACTAATAGAAACAGCTAAAGTTTTACTTTTCTGAGAGCGGCAGACAATAATATTACTAGTCGAGTCAATATACTACTAAAATCGGTCTCACTTCCCGTTTTTTGCGCAGTAAGATGGATCGAAATGGGGTTTTTTGCATTCGCTTCCTAAAATTAAATAGAAACTTTGTGACTACTTGTGATCCGCTTGGTTTTGCAAATTGCATTTGTGCACTGCAAAATGCATTCTGAAAAGTGCATTTTTGCAGACAGTAGTTTAAAAATTAATAACTTGGCGAATAACGACTGCAATTGCACCAGTGCGGGTCCCCGGAGGTTTTCGAGGTCGCAGAATCCGAATCTGACATTAAATTCAGCCTCCTGGGGCACCGTACCTGAACATAAACGTTATCCCTTGGCGTTTTCCTGAAATTATCGTGCAAGGCGGCAGAAAATCGGCACCCAAGGGTTTCTTGAGGCGCTGATCTCGAATCGGCCATCGGCAACCCTCTCCCGGGTACCTGGGGCACCGGACCTGGGCATATACGTCATCCCTTGGAGTTTTCCTGAATTTATTATGCGAACTGAAAGAAAATCGGCATCTGGGGGTTTCTTATGGCGCTGATCTCGAATCGGCAACCCTCTTCCGAGTACCTGGGGCACCGGACCTGGACATATACGTCATCCTCTGGAGTTTTCCTGAATTTATCATGCGAACTGAAAGAAAATCGGTATCTGGGGGGTTTCTTGGGGCGCTGCTCTCGAATCGGCCATCGGCATCCCTCTCCCGGGTACCTGGGAGCACCGTACCTGGACATATACGTCTTTATTTTAAAGGTACCTTTGTGTGACTTAATATGGACACTCTCACATACAGACAGGCACAACGTAGCGAGACCCTATACTGCGCATAGCCTGATACCATGAGAGGGAGATCTTCTGGAGAGAGAAGAGTAACCGTTGACGAAAGGTGCAAGAAGTAGTTTAAGATTTCATTTAACCACGCGCCATAATTTTCAGATTTTTAGTTTTATGGTGGGTTTATGCAGACTATTAAATTAAGAAATTACATTATGAAATTAAACTAAGGAAGTAGACATCATTGTTTCTTATATAATCGTTTATGCAACTAAACTAACAAACTAAACTAAAAAGTGTGATATTTTCAACTTCTTAGTTTAATTTCTTAATTTTATAATGTTGCTCAGGTCCGGTACCCCAGGTACCCGGGAGAGGGTTGCCGATTCGAGATCAGCGCCCCAAGAAACCCCCGAATGCCGGTTTTCTTTCAGTTCGCATAATAAATTCAGGCAAAACTACAGAGGATGACGTATATGTCCAGGTCCGGTGCCCCAGGTACCCGGGAGTGAGTTGATGATGGCCGATTCGAGATCAGCGCCCCAAGAAACCCCCGAATGCTGGTTTTCTTTCAGTTTCGCATGATAAATTCAGGAAAACTCCAGAGGATGACGTATATGTCCAGGTCCGGTGCCCCAGGTACGCGGCAGAGGGTTGCCGATTCGAGATCAGCGCCCCAAGAAACCCCCAGATACCGATTTTCTTTCAGTTCGCATAATAAATTCAGGAAAACTCCAGGGGATGACGTATATGCCCAGGTCCGGTGCCCCAGGTACCCGGGCGAGGGTAGCCGATGGCCGATTCGAGATCAGCGCCCCCAAGAAACCCCCGGATGCCGGTTTTCTGCCGCCTTGCACGATAATTTCAGGAAAACTCCAAGGGATGACGTATATGTCCAGGTACGGTGCCCCAGGTACCCGGGAGGCTGAATTTAATGTCAGATTCGGATTCTGCGACCTCGAAAACCTCCGGGGATCCGCACTGGTGCCAGTGGCGGCGCCAGGGCCCACCCTGGTAATGCCTGTGCCCTACCATGTGCCCACCCAAATATTTCTTTGGGCTATCCAAGGGCGCTAAAATACTGAGTTTGTTCTTTTGTATTTAATTTGAAACTCCGTTAAAATTTAACAAAAACTTTTAAAATTTCTACGAAAATGTGTGAAATAAACGAATAATTTCAAGAATAATGCCTCTGTTGAGGCATTATTTTAAATAATATTGAAGAGAAAATTTTGTAAATATAAAAGAAGTTAGTGCCCTACCGAAAAAATATTTTATTTTAGTGTGCCCACCCTAATATGTTTTACTGGCGCCGCCATTGACTGGTGCAATTGCAGTCGTTATTCGCCAAGTTATTAATTTTTAAACTACTGCCTGCAAAAATGCACTTTTCAGAATGCATTTTGCAGTGCACAAATGCAATTTGCAAACCCAAGCGGATCACAAGTAGTCACAAAGTTTCTATTTAATTTTAGGAAGCGAATGCAAAAAACTCCATTTCGATCCATCTTACTGCGCAAAAAACGGGAAGTGGATTAGTATATTGACTCGACTATACCTGCCGCTGTGAGCGTCAGATAATATTATCTGCCGCTGGTGAACCAATCAAATTGCAGCAGTCAATAAAATTTAATTCAAATTTTTATTAAACAAAATAAATCAAAGACGACTATATTATTTCAATCCGAATTATTTTAATAAATTTTCTTACACGAATATCAATTTTATTGTAAGGTTTCGACGTCTGAAGAAAAAATAGCATATTTTATGCGGAAATAAATGACTTTTTATGGCTCATCTGTAGTTGCCTAGACGATGCCTGTAGTAAACGCCTACAGATTCGCCACAAAAAGTTCCACTTTAGCTCCTTATTAAATAATATACTATTATTGCTTGGTCCTCAGTAACAATCAACTTTACGTTGACAATTGAAAGCATAAATATAAACTTTTCATGGTAGTCGTAGATAATAGTTATTTACGATATAAGTGGGATAAGAGCATTATTAAGATACGCATGTGAAAGTTGTGTATTCACATTACTATCTTAATAATGCATTATCACACGTGTATTGTACAATATTTTATCTACGCCCATATAAAATTTAAAAAAAGTTAAAAATAATATGACGTTTATCAATGTTTTTTGACAATTAGAAAAATAATCCAAGCAGTAGCTGGAAAAAATGTTTTTATTCCATGACGATCGCTGTTTGACAATAAACAATTAGGAAGTTGTTTTAATGAATTTTGAAAATTTTCGCTTTCGTATAAGTGTTGTGGTGATAAAATGAGTGATTTAGATAGTATACCGTCAGATATTGAGGAACAGGCGACAAAACTTATTTCTGGCCTTTCCGGAAAAGTCAAAATCTAAATACGAGCAACATGCTAAATATGAAAAATGGTGCACCGAAAAGAAGATCAATAATCCAGCAAATGAAAAGGTACTGATAATATACTTCGGCAATTTGTCTAACACCTTTAAGCCTTCGTCTCTCTGGGCGTATTATTCAGTGATACGTACTATGCTTTCCGTTAAAAAGAATGTTGATATCAGCAAATACACGAATTTAATTGCACTTTTAAAAAGAAAATCAGAAGGCTATCGAGCAAAGAAGTCAAGAGTTTTAACGAAATCTGATATTACTAAGTTTTTGCAAGAAGCTAAAGATGAACAATTTATGTTTATGAAAGTGGCGTTAGTTATTGGACTCGCTGGCGCTTGTAGACGAGAAGAATTAACGAATATACTTCTACGTAATGTTAAGGACGAAGGGCAGTGTTTCCACTTTTTATTACCAAATACTAAAACCAAGGTATCTAGAGAATTTTTTGAAGGAAACATTGATGGTATAAATTTGGTTGAATTGATTCGAAGTTATATTGGTCTTCGTCCAAATAATGTTGATCATGACCGGTTTTTCGTCCAATACAGAAAAGGAAAATGCATTAAACAGCCTGTGGGTATTAACACTTTTGGAAATCTGCCAAAACAAATTGCTTTATTCCTTAAACTTGTACATCCTCCAGAATATACCGGTCATTGTTTTCGACGGTCATCCACATCATTGTTAGCAGATTCAGGGGCGGACCTTTAGACAGTGCAGCGCCATGGTGGCTGGCGATCAAATACTGTTGCTGAGGGCTATATCGAAAACTCAGTCGAAAATAAAAAAAAGATAGCCTCAAACATTTTAGGTGAAAATAAAACTATGGAAATGAGTTTACAACCTTCCACTTCGAATAATCAAAAATTTAATATTGTCTCCGAAAACTTTCGTCTTCTTCAGGAATTTGGTTTAAAAAATGTAATAATTGCGTTATTAATACTAAATTTTGTACAATATATTGCTTGTGTGTTTCAAATATAAGAGAACATTATTTCTTTTAATTAGTATTTTTAAATTTTATAATATATTTTGTATTAAATTTTGTAAATAAAATTATATCGTGTCAAACGGCCTTAATAGAAAATTCTCAACATGTTCTTTGCTCAAAGCACCCGGCGGAATCTTTAATTGCCCGCCATGAAACAAGTTTTGAATGGAAATAGTTCACGATCCCGGTTTATATGTGGCACTGCATGTACCATTTCTTATACGTTTTGCGCGTTTTACTCGTTCTGCTATCACAAGATGACGCCACTGTGCTATATCTCTCCTTTTCTATTCTGTTCCTTATTAGACCAGGCGCTGGAAGTAGTTGAGTATGCAAAATATGAGGACCGCAAAATTTTGACTGATATGTATACTTGAGACCCTAAGGAACATAAAAATACATCTTGCCACCTGGTGGTCTGGTAAACCCCCCCCCCTCCGCCCCTTTCGCTGTCAATTGATCCAAATACGCTGTTTTTATAGATTATCGCGGCGCATTAGTCACTAAGAAAAACGCAAATTATTGTTTTAGTCTGAATTTACAGATTTTCTCTGAAAGAGCGCATATAGAAATGTAAAAAGAATATTATCTCATATTATTGAGAGAAAAAACACATAAACAACATAAATATTGGTTAATATAGTTAAGATATTAAATTTTATTTCATTATTATTAGAAATACGGGTTATTTGCGTTTTTCTTAGTGACTAATGCGCCGCGATAATCTATAAAAACAGCGTATTTGGATCAATTAACAGCGAAAGGGGGGGAGGGGGGTACCAGACCACTAGGTGGCAAGATGTATTTTTATGTTCATTAGGGTCTCAAGTATACATATCAGTCAAAATTTTGCGGTCCTCATATTTTGCATACTCAACTACTTCCAGCGTTCCAGCGCCTTGTCTATATTGCTTGTGTCCATACGGTTCATATTGGTCGCCATTTTGATAACTTATTTTCTCTTTTCTGAGCGGATTGCGATATTATTGTTATTATATAATTAATTGTTATTAGCTGTTGTTATTTTTCGTTGGTTTGTTTCCGTTATTGTTATTTTTGTTTTTGTATGGTTGGCTCAGTGTGTTTTGTTTTGTGGCAAGAAGAGAAGAAGACAGGGAGAGGCTGAAGAGGCATTTTTTGCAGCTTGTGTGATGAGTTCTGTAAGTATTAATTATTGTAAATATATTCTTTATAACATTTTTCAGTATTTGCTAAATACTTATTAAATTTTAGAAAACGTATAACAGACAGCGATATGTGGTGGCGAACTGTTCTACAAATGATCGCCAGCCAGGAGATCGTGGGATCATATTTTCGTTGCCATAGAACGACGACAAGCGTTTTCGATGGTTGCAGTTGTTGGGAAGGTGTGATCTTCGGGAGAAAACAACTAAGCGGCTCGACAGGATACGGGATATATGGCCTACATTTTCAAAATCACCATTTCACCACGGTAAAAAAAAAGATCCTTAACCGGAATGCCGAACCTGATCCTGTTGTGGAAGGTATTTACGTACTTGTTTTTTTAATGTTACATTATTGATATACATAAAAAACTTTTGTTAAAAGCTCCCGAAGATCTCATCGACTTCATGAATGTCACCACTGCACCATCGTCGTCGTCCTTGGCAACTCCAGCAACCGCTGTTCCTGTGGCGTCGTCACCGCAGATATTTCAAACAGTGTCATCTGTCCCTTTACTGGACTTGGAGACAACACCTGCCTCCAGGTTCATGGTATATTTTCACGGTTTTATAACTATGCCAAATATCATCTGCAGTAGTTCAACAATCCTCTGTGGATCAATATCTTAGAAATTTCTCCAATTTAATACAAGCTACATGATACCGCACGATCATTATCATCTTCAGTACAGTATATGGAACAATCTTGGACATTACTTCAAGCCTGTGATATATTTAGCATAATCAAAATGATGCCGTACACTAATAATAATCATCTTCAGTAGCAGAACTATCCAGCATATGGAAAAATTTTGGATATTATTTCAAGCCAGTAATATATTTTGCATTATCAAGATGATACCGTACACTAGTTATTATCTCCAAGATATAAAAGAGCCATAGAAAATAAAAAAATCTTTTTACTTTGAGTCCGCGTATTGATAATACTCTTACAAGAGTAGGCATATCTAAATATTTATACTATTATATATCTATTGTTGAACAGAGTTTTCGAATTTGTTTTTTCCATATTTCACAAGTAATTGAATAAAAATATAATGATAAACTTCCATGTAAATTAATTAATAACCTTCAACAGCTATAAGAATAATACTCTTATTATTTCTAACAACAAATATAATTCATTTAATGTCTTTAAGAAAATAAATCTTGTTCTTATATGAAAACAGCTATGGAAGTAAGAAGTAACTGAAAAAATGAATATCTGTATGATCTCACACCCCTGATTGTACAATTTCAAATACAAGAAAATTTAAAAACGATAGTCCTGCTCTGCTTCATCGTTATAAGTATAATCTTACACCCCTTTTGTACAATGTCTCTAGCATAGAAAGAGAAAATTGTTTTGACTTCCTTTACAAAATCAGTTCTTCTTTGAAGAAACAAAAATATACTTTCTTTTTCATAAAATATAAATTTCAATAGCTAAAATAAACGGGTAATATTTTTAGTATTCATCTTATATCACTCAGATACATGAAAAATATAAAAATAGTAGGAGACAGATTTTTTAAATGATTTAAAACACTGGACGCTAAATAAAATTTAATTTTTTTAGCCGAAATAGTTCTGCATAGTACCTTCTTAAAATAAATACAAATATAATCTCACACCCATGTTTGTGCAACTTTTAAGCACTAAAGAATCAGTTCTTGTATGAAACATAATTAAAAAACTGGCTATTTGACATATTAACATATTGTAATAATTTAAACTGATCATATTTTTGTTATTTGTCATAATCATAGAGATAAGCACATAAAGTAATTAACAGTTTTTTAAAATACAGGAACTAACTCAGCCAAAGTATTTATGTATGTAATGATATTGATTACTGTTTTTGTTATTAAATTTTATTAGATAATTAATATTTATGTCATTAGTAATTTATAGTAATTGTTCTTACTGTAATATAATGTATTTTTATTTGTTAGCATGTTGTGATTTAAGTATTTGGGACTTTTATTCGAAATTTGTTAAGAAAAAAAAAACATTAAAATGTAAAATTTTGTGTAGCGAATTTGTAAAATAAAAAATTTATTTGTAAATAAATTGCGCTTTAATTTTCAAACAGTTCGGGTAAGAACCATACAAGATAGCAGGGAAACAAACCAAATTCCTCTCTACCCCACGTACCTCGCTGACTTTAGTTCGTTATCCCGAAATTCAGGGGGCGCTGCAAACTTTATTTCGCAAGTTGGTATGTAGGATTCCTGTCTTGTCAGTAACTTAGTCTATGGCTCAAAGTAAGAGATTTTTGTTTTATATCCTGCCCCTTTTCTTTTAAGGTATGGAATGAGGCTAGGGAATTTGCTGATATCTACTCCTTCATTCAAATTAATTGTTGTGCGTAACATAGAGTAGGTATTTAGTCCATAAAGAAAAACTTTTGTAGAAGATTAACTCATTGTTGAAATAATCCAAGACAGTCTTCAGTCGTTTTTTTTCTTTGAACGCCACGTGCGGTAATCTTTATAGTCCTGTTGCTAAGACATTATACCTTGCATTTTATGATTAAAGCATGCCACTTGGCATAAGTGTACTTTTCACCCTCCTTTACCAATCCGAAGTTGTTGCCACCCCCGGGAACAGATTTTTAGTTTTTTACGTTTATCTCGTAAACGGTTAACATTACAAAAAAATAGTCAATTATAGAATTGTAGAGCATAAAATTCTCTATTCATTATCGATTTTCAAGTAAATGGTACAGTTTTCGAGAAAAACGAGAAAATGTATTTTGATAATACAAAGCTAATTAAATCAAGCAATAACTTTTTAACAGATAAAGAAAACGACTTCCGGTTTCAAATATTCCTTTTCGCAGATATTTTTCTATTAAAATTATTTTTTTCTAAATTTTAACAGACCTACTTTAGCCACAATTAAAAAAATCTGACGTGGACACCACATGACTTCCTTGTACGCCTATTAAACTGTTCATACTTTTCTTAATAACTAAAATATAGAATAATATAAAAAAATATTTTAACTTATTATACAAATATGTTACTACTACTACTGCTACTATACTCACAAATATATTTTAGTCATTTTATTTAAACTGCAGAAGAAGATATAAAGCATATTTTACTCACTGTCATGTCATAATCATTTAAATTTTACGTAGTAACAAATTTTAATCGATCATGGACTACAAGATACCAAAATACTAAATTATAAATATATACTTTAATTATTCTGAAATGATACCAGCTACAAAAATATTTATAAAATACCGATTGTAGGTAATAATCACATAATCTTTCATTTAAAATAAAAAAAATTGTCTCAAATTAAATATTTATGAGAAATATTTGAAAAAAGTACTACTTCCGGTTTATAGATTGAAACCAAAAATAGGAGGTGCACAACTAGATGCTATAACAGTCCTAAATACAAAATTTCAACTTTCTACGTCTAACCGTATTTGAGTTATGCGACATACATGAGCCGCTTAGAATCAAAACCAGACATGTCACATTTTATGATTTTTAAGCTGTTGGTAGCACTGTGTTCCGTTTTCAGAGCTCTATCCGACTAGTTAAAAATTTTGTTGCAAAACAGTCTAAATTTAATAGATATTCTATTTTAAAATATGCATTTTGTTTCTTAAGCAGACAAGTCCATTTCATTTTTAAGTCAAAAGCAGATAAGTCCATGACAGCCAATAGAATGCCGAGCTCTGAGTCACGTGATCGTGTTGCTGTCAAGTCAATCTGAAAGTCGTATCTCAGTAATGTAAAATTAAATAAATTTTGTTTATAGTGTTTTGCTTAGTGGTGATTGCTAACATTGTTGTAATTGTATGCATTATTATAAAAGAAGACAGGAATAAATTCTTAACTGAATACAATCAATGCAAAAAAGTCAGAGACAAAAAATATATGTAAACGTAAACAAGCGTAAATGTTAAGGTAAAAACTTATTTTATACACTTAATAATAAATTGCATTTATGTTGTTCTACGAAGATTATTATAGTACAAATAAAATATTATATTCTTCTTGGCATTAAGACAAGGAACTACCTATAATACCCAATAAGTGTACCCATATCAGTAATCAGTAAAAAATTAAAATATGAAACATTAACGATACAAGATATTAAATAATATAGTCTTTTGTTTGCTTTAACTTTAAGAAATGTATTGTAGTTTTTATATAAATGATACTTAATATATTTTATATGTTTAAATATTCAACTTTGTTTATAATAATACACATTTACGTTTGTTTATTTCTATGATCTAACTTATTTTTGTATCATAAAAAGATAAGTCCCTTATGTTTTGTTTCAAAACAAGACATGTCCATAATTTTGTAGCAAAAGTAGACAAGTCCAAAATTATTATTCAATTTATTTATTTATTAACGAATATATTTTACCACCCAATATACATTTTAACTTAAAAAGAACATATCTACAAGAAAAATATAAATTTCCATGTATACTGTATCTGATATACACGCAACAGTTTTTTGCGATTTACTCAAATTCAAGTTCATGGCACATGTCTGGTTTTGATTCTAAGCGCCTCACATACGTACGTACGTCCGTTCGTACATACGTACGTACAGACGTCACGACGAAACTAGTCATAATGGATTCAGAAAAGGTCAAAACGGATATTTCCATCAAAATCTGAAAACCGAAATTTTTCGCGATTACAATACTTCCTTATAACTCCGTACAAGGAAGTAAAACAAAGAAATTTTAGTATTTTTAAATTTAATCAACTCTAATTTCTAAACGGAGAAAGATATCGATTTCCGGTTTGTGGCGTTAGATTTTACGTTAGTAAATTTTACGTAAGATACATTATATTAAATTTTCCGTAAGGTCCTTGATAACCCAAAATTTAATTTTTATCTTCAACTGAAAATTGCAAAATTTCAGAATTTAATAGTTATTTATGATATACCTAAGTGTTAAAAGTGATATTTTATGAGTGAGTTTGGATGTTTGCGAAACGAGGCGAAGCCGAGTAAAGCAACCCCACGAACGAATTAGGCGAGAGGTCGTGTGCTGGCCACATCAGATTTTTTAAATTTTATATTAGATCATATATTGCTTACAAAAGCTACAGTAATATTTATGAGTACATCGATTATTCATCTAGGTAGGTATTTTTCTTTTTAAGAGGCTCGTCTACCTTTTTTTCGAAATCCTAGAATACTCTCGATATTACGTTTTTTTCTATTTCACTCTCTTCCCCACTACTACGGCTATCCGAAACCAGCCCGAAACTCGTACTTTCCTGCATCCTAGCTCCAGATTTCCATAATAACTTCTGTATTTTTTAAAGAAATTAAGTAAAACAAAAATTATTCGAAAAAGAAAGTTTACCTGTAGGTATGCTTCTTGTTTTTTAAATTTTTCTTGCCATTTATAGTGACCGAAAAAAATAATATCAAATAATGACAAAAAACCGCAAAAAACGTCATTAAGACATCCTTTGTTAATACACTCATATGTAAAAGCATCATATATTTCAATTATAATTAAAGTAAACGTGGGAGGCGTACTCCTCTGGTAACGCTGTAAAATTTGTCAACTTAAATTTGTTAACCATACATTGTATTTATATACTGGAAATAATAACATATGTATTTAATAATCCAGACAGTTTCATGTTAGCAAATAGCGAGTACTGCACTAGGCAGACGAACTCAATGATAAATTTTCCTTGCCATAAGACAACTGCTTACGAAAAGAGTGCAACGTACATGGGAATTAAAATATACAATTCATTACCACTGCATGTAAGAACTATGCCAAGGATAAGAGCTTTAATTACTATAAAACAAGCTTTAATTCAAAAAGAGTACTCCAGCATACAAGACTACTTCGATGACTGTGGCTCCAAAAATTTTATCCCCTCATAAAACATGTAGCTCGAATGTTTTCCTAGTACTCGAACCTAAGTTTTAAACATTAATCTATTTTTCATTTTTGTTTTTGCTCTCTTCATTAGCATAGTATTATCTAGTATAGTATTGTCAATTGTTATGTGTATTTTTAATGATATTGTTTATAATTATTTATTTATTTTAAGTCATAAGTGTTTTTTTCTTACTATATTACAAATGCAATAGGAATTATTCTCATCTATTTATAGTATTGTCAATTATTGTATTTTTAATTATATTGTTCATAATTATTTATTTATTTTAAGTCATAAGTATCTTTTTTCTTACTATATAACAAATGCAATAGGAAGTATTCTCATCTATTTACTTTAATTAAATGATGTATCTTTGCAATTACTGCAATATTTATGTATAGTTTACATTTTCTATTTTTATGATATGTATTTTGAACTGTAGTTTACCAAGGAGTATTTGAAAATCAGCACTGCTGAAATCCTACCTTTTTGTCAAAATATTTTGATAAATAAATTGATTTGATTGATTTGATTAATAGAATCGTATATATTTTTTGTTTCAAAGTTGGTATGACAGTCAAATTATCAACTCTTAATAGGCGAAAAAAGCTGAATGTAGATGGCAGCGCAGACGTGTACAAAATGGCTACGAGTGAAGGATCAAAATTCATTGTATGCATTGTTTTCTACGGTAATGAAAGTGTTGTATTAAATTAAATACTATCCGCTTGATGTTTTATTTAAACTTGGGTGCAATATAGAACTAATTGAGACTTATAAATGTAAAATGAAGAAAATGAACATAGATTTAGCAGACATATTTGAATTAACCAACTCTCAAAGATCTCTACGAGAAGACGAAGCAGTTTGTAATGCAGGTCATATTACGTTATGTGGCTTAAAACAAAACTGAGAATATGATGATTTTCTTCAACATAGTTTAATATATATTCAAGTATTTCTTTTACTTCAGTTTCAGTGTCTGATATGGTGGTGATTAATCTATAACATTCGGAACATTAAAACCTACATTATTACCTAGATAGGTAATATAAATAAAATTTACTTTTTCTCATTTATTTTTGCAGTTCGAAGTGCTTTTGCGGCATGATTTTTTTCTTAATTCCGTGGATTCTGTGCTCTCACTCTCATGCGTTCGTTTTGTAATTTTTTGTGATGGAACGGCATTCTTTTTTATGAATCTTTTCTTTGGGTACTCTGACACTAAAATATAGTAAAATTTATAATATCATAAATAAACATGGTGTATTTATTATTTACCTGGGTAAAAATCTGTTGACTGAAAATGTTCGGAGCAAACCGCATCATACCTGTTGTTATAGGTTTACCAATGCGTAATTTCTAAATATTGTGTTTGTAGGCAATCTGTGCATAATTAATTCCTCTGTTCTATAATTTGTACACTGAGGTACAGTACAGTATTGCTTATTTTTGTTTTTACCACTCATTCTATAACCGTGTTTGGCCGTGTCTATGCTACAAACCACACTACGAACTGCTACGAACACTTCACTAATATTGTAGATCAGCTGTGATATACATTCAATAGTTCTGTATGAAACTAATTTTTATTAATATTGAATATTATTAATTGTTTTAAAAACAAAAATACCATCAAATTATTCTTCAAATTTAAAATAAATACAAATTATTTAACATACTCGCTTATGGCATTTAGAGAAATACCCTTCACTCTCACCTTATTTTTCTGCCGCCAGAGGTCAGCCACTTTGACTTTTTTCGCCTATAAGGCGAGCTCATGCACCTGACGAACGCCATTTTAGGTCACGTGTTCTGTGGGCCCTGCGTCAGATTTTTTTAAAAGGTAAGCGCCATTTACTATTTGAGTTTCGACTTGATAGTTTGATCTTGCGGCTTTTTTGTCAGTTTTGTGGTTTCCTTATTGTTTGTTAATTGTTTTTGTTATTTCGTTTACTTGTGGTGTTTTTTGTTATAATTTTGTGTTGTTTGTTGTTTTTGTTATTGACAATGCCCAGTTCTGGAAAGTGCTGTGTCGTGGGCTGTAAGACAGCGTTGAATGAAGCATAGACGAAGGGTGTATATAATACCGGCAGAAACTGATCGAAGAGGTAAATTGTGTGAAAAGTAGTACTACAAACCCATATAACTTATCAAAATGTGACTTTGTTTAGGTCAATTTGATCCAGCGAAAGCTGATCGCCGACAGCGATGGTTGTCAGCGATACGTCGGGATCTTTCCGCCATGAAGGATGCCCGAATTTGTTCGGAACATTTTGTGACGAGTAAGTTTCTAAAGGAATGATTTGATTTATTGTATATCGTGTATGTATTTCCATTACAGAACGACCTGTGAACGATCCCAACCATCCAGACGGGTGCATTCTGTTGGTCTGGGGTACACCACTTCATCTGAATCTCAGGCTCAACGACTTCAGCATTATCAACAAAAAAAAAGAAGAGGAGAGACCGGTATTTTTATTTTTGAATGAATTTTGAGAATACTAATCCAATTTTCTATCACATTTATTATAATGTACGTTCTAAAACTGTAATTATTTTTCATAAACATCCACTATGTTTGTCAATGAAAATTAACCAACGGTTTATATATGCGTATATTTTAGTAAATGTGACATTTTGTAGACAAATATTATAAGTAGCAATTGACGAATGATTACCCGGTCATATTTACTACGATTTACATTCATGAATTGTACAAACATAAATATATTTATGTGTACTCATGGGATGCTCGAGTAAATGTAACCCAATTGATTGTATATTAATTGATGGAATAACATCAATTTACAGAATTTATTGTTTTCCTTATTTATCACATTTCCTAGAATTAATAAAATCTACGGTAGGTAAGTACACTTATGTATGACACGACAATTGAGAATGAAATGGATTATTGAGAATGTAATATATTATTGTGAATTGTTTGTTGTGTACAAATCAATGTTCAACAACGAACTAAATATCCATATTTCAAAGGCCGCCTAAGAAAACTTTTAAATACCGCCCATTCCGCAGGCCAATCACAGCGAGGGCCCACAGAACACGTGACCTTCGACAGGTACATGAGCTCGCCTTATAGACATATAAATTATTTACTTTATTTTCAAATAAATATAAATATTATATAAAATACCTAGTACTATATGTTGCCATAATTCTTATTAACGGATGTTTGTAATTTTTAAAAGTTACAATACAAATTAGCATGATTTGACCAGGCTGAATCGCTAGAAAAACCTTAATTTACTATACGGTACGTAATGTCAGTTAAAAAATGAACCAGTAAAAACAAAGTTTTTGACTATAAATCCTTTATATATGAGACTCGATCGATATTTATTATATTTTTGTTTTCATTGTAACTCTTTCTTAGATAGTGTGTTTCAAGAAAGAGTTAAAAAGAGTAGGGTATGGCGGGAGGTCTTATGCTGGCCAAATCAGATTTTTTCTTGTGCCAAAGTAAATGTTTGGTCACAACGAGTCTATGTACCAAATTTCAGAGTTAAAAAGCGTAGGGTATGGCAGGAGGTCTTGTGGTGGCCACATCAGATTTTTTCTTGTGCCAAAGTAAATGCTAGGTCACAACGAGTCTATGTACCAAATTTCAGATTGACTGGATATGGAGAAATGGGTATGGCGGGAGGTCTTGTGCTGGCCACATCAGATTTTTTCTTGTGCCAAAGTAAATGTTTGGTCACAACGAGTCTATGTACCAAATTTCAGATTGATTGGATATGGGGAAATTAGTTTTGGGGTATGGCGGGAGGTCTTGTGCTGGCCACATCAGATTTTTTCTTGTGCCATAGTGCATTGTTAGGTGACAAAAGTCTATTTGCAAAATTTCAGCTTGATAGGATCACGGGAAGTGGGTCATTTTTACTTTTGTTTTTTTGCCGTACGTACGTACGTACGACGATGAAGTTAATATAAAGGATTTAAAAAAGTAAAATAGCCTCGAGCAGTAATTTAATTAATATTAATTGACATAATATGAAGCAATTATATATTTTTTATATATAAAAAAGTACACCCCAGTGGCTTTAGGTACTAAGCCTTTTAGGCAAGTATTTTTAAGGCTTAAGTTTTAGTTTATGGTTTAGCTGTTGCACAGTATAGGTTTTCAGTTTAAAGTGTCACTTAAATGTCAAATTACTTAAGCGGTAGATGCGGTGTCTCTTAAGTCAAAGTGTAACATGTTTTTGTGATTATTAATATTGTTGTTAAAATGAATCTTATAAATATTATTGACATTGATCACGATGAGGATGAAGATATCTTATACGAGGGTTGTCCGTAAAGTAAGGTTCCCAGTGATTTTTCACAGTGTAAAACATGTTTAATTCCATGAACGCGTACATTTTTGGAAAGTTCAGACTTTTACCTATTTTTCTACATAGTCGCCATTGCGGTCAATGCATTATTGCATGCGGTGTACGAGCTTTTGAAAGCCCGAGTCAAAAAATTTGCCGCCAAGCCACGCAAATACGTCCGGAACGCTCCTCATCATGGAAGTCAGTACGCCCGTTCTTGAACTCTCTGCACCAGTTGCGCACGTGTTGTAGGCTCATACACTTGTCTCAATAGATTTCGCATAGCTGGGAATGGGTTTCTACCGGCGCAATGTTTTTTGCAGACAGGAAACGGATCACCGAGTGCAGCTCACACATTTTCCAAAAATGTACGCGTTCATGGAATTAAACATGTTTTACACTGTGAAAAATCACTGGGAACCTTACTTTACGGACAACCCTCGTATATTAACATTTTTATGAGATCGCCAGGCAGAGGCGTCGCTAGCGTCCGTCAATCGGGCGAATTCCTGGGGCCCACGGGTTATGGGGGCCCCCACCGAGCCACCTTATTTTAATCAACAATACAGACGATTTGAAACCGTTTGCAAACGTTAAAGATGCGCAATAATAATTGATGAGGTAACTTTTAAATAGACACTCGAAACGAAAATTATTTAGTATGCAACAATGTATTTTTTCTTTGTTGTCATAGATTTCAACAATGAAATACAATGTATTTTTCTTTGTTGTCATAGATTTCAACAATCAAATATTTCATTGTTGTCAGGGATTTCAACGATGAAATTAGTACATTGTAACAAATAATCAATATTCAGTTGGCCAATACCTACTTTGTTACTCATAGTCGCATAGTATTTATTGATTTGATTACCATTAGAATGCCTTAAAAAATTCACCAAACAGGCAACAGGAAATGAATTTCCCAATTTAAGTATAATCTTAAGAATTTTATTAACAATTCCGATAACCACTGCTGAGTCCGAACGTAGTTTTTCAAAACTTAAGATAATAAAAAACTAAAAACTAAGTTCCACAATGACACAAGAAAAACTATCCAATCTAGCGTTGCTTTCCATAGAAAATAAATTATTCGAGGACTTAAATTTAAGTGAGATAATAGATAAATTTGTTGAAATGGGGTCGTTTACCAATTTTTTTTTTTTAATTTTAAATTAATTTTCAGGTATTAATATTTCCAAAAATATATTTTTCACCTTTTAAAAGTGGTAAATATAAGTGAAAACATATTTGTCGATCAGTTTAAAACACCTCAAACTCGTGACGACAAACATTTCGGTGAACAAAACGGCGTGGCCTTGCGAAATGTTTGACGTCACCCCTGCGAGCCGCTATGTTTCTGTTTTTAATGCGTTCGGAAAAACGCCTATTTCAAAGCTTAAATACTTGCGAATCATTGAATTTTCAAGAACTTTAATTTTACTAATAGTAAAATTATGTTCTTATTTTCAATATTTGGTAAAAATTATAAAAAAAATTACTGTTGCGTTGGCAATGCAAAAAACCAAAAAATGTTTAGAGTTGGCATCACTGTTGGGTGTGGTCTAGTGACCATTGTGAAATTTATGAAATAATTTCATGTTTTTGTTTAGTTTTTGAAAATACAATATAGTTCAATGAAATAAGTTTATTGTAAAGTGAGTGAATAAATAGTTTTTGTGTACCTAACACAAATTGGCGACCGTGACAGGACAGAAAACGTGCTGTACTTTAAGGTTGTGTTCAAATTTGGAAACAAAGGACGAAATAAAACAAAATATGGAACGAGACAAGAAAGCAAGGACAATAGAAAGAAGGGCATTCACCATACTGGCTGATAAAGTAGTTGCGGAATTTAGACTAGGAAAATAATTTAAAAAGACGTCTAGAAATCACTCCTAGAGGCAAATCATGTAACAATTGATTAACAGGTTGAATCTTATGCTTTGATACCCG
Source organism: Agonum fuliginosum (assembly GCA_947534325.1). Lineage (NCBI taxonomy): Eukaryota > Metazoa > Arthropoda > Insecta > Coleoptera > Carabidae > Agonum > Agonum fuliginosum. The sequence continues at coordinate 18,759,287 of OX384034.1, read as the reverse complement.
CTGAACACGCCTAGGTATGTTATTTGCTCGAATTTTAACTCCTTGTGCCCCAAATTCAAGATGGCGGACGAAAATTGTGTCCGAAAATCAATTTTTTACATTTATCTCAGAAACTATTCATATTAGGTGAAAAAGTGTTATATAAAAAAATGTAGATTATAAAATTCTCTATAAGATAGGTTCTAAACGATTTTCATGTAAGTGACACAGTTTTCGAGAAAATCGAGAAAATGTATTTCGACCATTTCAATCATTGAAAACCAAGTCCAAATTATGTCTCCCTTCATGAAAACGGTTGTCATTTATGAACTAATAATAATATCAACTTCCGGTTTTTTAAATTAAATTATATGAATTTTTTTTATAAAATGTATTATTTTAAAAACTTTTTAGTGCGTTCATTGAGCCAAAATGTAAAATTTTCTTCCGAGAAATTTTACCATTTTTTATATGATTTTGTATGTAATGAACTGTAACTTCAGACCGAATAAAAATATTGACTTCCGGTTTCTTTTATTAAATTCTACGAACATTTCTCTATAAGATACATTATGTTAAAAACAGTTTAAAGCTTTCTTTAAGCCAAAATATTACATTTTTCTCCAAGAAAAAGTTGAGAAATTTTTAATTTTTTTGTATTTATTGTGTTTAATGAACTGTAATTTCTAATCGAATAACAATATCGACTTCCGGTTTCTTTTATTAAATTCTACGTACATATCTCTATAAGATACAGTATTTTAAAAAGTTTTAAGGGCGTTCGTTAAGCCAAAATATTAAACTTTTCACCGAGACAAAATTGAGAAATTTTTAAATTTTATTTATTTATTGAGTTTAATGAACTATAATTTCTAAACGAATAAAAATATCTATTTCTGGTTACTTTTATTAAATTCTACGAACATTTCTCCATAAGATAAAAAATTGTAAAAAGTTTTAAGAGTGTTCGTTATGCCAAAATATTACAATCTTTCCCGAGAGACAGTTGATTTTTTTTTAAATTCTTCTTATTTATTGTGTTTAATGAACTGTAACTTCTTAACGGATAAAAATATCAAGTTCCCGTTTATTTTATGAAATTCTACATACATTTTTCTATAAGATACATTATTTCAAAAACTTTTTAGGGTATTCATTAAGTCAAAATTATGATTTTTTGCGGGAGAAAGGTGATATTTTTTTTAATTTTTCATAATTATTGTGTTTTATGAACTGTAAGTTCTAAACGGATAAAAATATCGACATCCGGTTTCTTTTCAAAAAAATTTTCAACAACTCTAGAATAACCTTATAGGTATGTATTTTCATTTTCAAAATACATAAAGTCGATTTTTTCTCATATTTAAAAGTTAGATTACCAAATTTTTTTTATAAGGAACATTGATTTCAAAGTTTAGATGATCTGGTTTAGCCAATATTTAAGGATATTCTCCAAAGACAACTTTGGTAAATTTCTATAAAATTGCTCTGATTTGCCCCTACAAAGTTAGCCATCCGAATATCTACGAAAATATTCGTTCTTAATAATGTTCACTTTTGCAACCCCGAAAACATAAATAGACATTTCTTTCTAGACGTCTTTTGAGATTTTTTTCCATAGTCTATAAATCTAATGCCTCCAAAATTTTAAGAACAAAGTTCCTAAAAATAAGTTTTCTTATAGATAATGTTGTGATATACATTTTCTTTTACCTAATATTAACAATTTCTGCGATAAAATGTTCTGAAAAGAAACCGGAAATCCATATTTTTATCCGTTTAGAAGTTAAAGTTCATAAAACAGAATAGTTACGAAAATTTAAACAAAAATCAACTTTCTCCAGGAAAAATTTTTGATATTTTGTCTTAATGAACGCCCTAAAAAGTTTTTAAAATAATATATCTTATAGCAAAATGTTCATAAAATTTGATAAGAGAAACCGGAAGTCAATATTTTTATCCGTTCAGAAGTTACAGTTTATTTAACAAATAAATAAATTAAAAAATTTCTCAACTTTCACTCAAGAAAAAATGTAATATTTTGACTTAAAAAAAACTCTAAAAGGATATTAACATAATGTATCTTTTAGAGAAATATTCGTAGAATTTAATAAAAGAAACCGGAAGTAGATATTTTTATTCGTTTAGAAGTTACAGTTCATTAAACACAATAAATAATTTAAAAAGAAAAATTCCCAATTTTGTCTCGGTGAAAAGTTTAATATTATGGCTTAACGAACGCCCTTAAAACTTTTTAAAATTTTGTATCTTATAGAGAAATGTTCGTAGAATTTAATAAAAGAAACCGGAAGTCGATATTTTTATTCGATTAGAAGTTACAGTTCATTAAACACAATAAATATAAAAAAAATAAAAATTTATCAACTTTCTCTTGGGGAAAAATGAAATATTTTGGCTTAACGAACGCCCTTAAAACTTTTTAAAATATTGTATCTTATAGAGAAATGTTCGTAGAATTTAATAAAAGAAACCGGAAGTCGATATTTTTATTCGATTAGAAGTTACAGTTCATTAAACACAATAAATATAAATAAATTTAAAATTTCTCAACTTTCTCTTGGGGGAAAATGAAATATTTTGGCATAACGAACGGACTTAAAACTTTTTAAAATGCTGTATCTTATAGAGAAATGTTCGTAGAATGTAATAAAAGAAACCGGAAGTCGATATTGTTATTCGATTAGAAGTTACAGTTCATTAAACACAATAAATACAAAAAAATTAAAAATTTCTCAACTTTTTCTTGAGGAAAAATGTAATATTTTGGCTTAAAGAAAGCTTTAAACTGTTTTTAACACAATGTATCTTATAGAGAAATGTTCTTAGAATTTAATAAAAGAAAACGGAAGTTAATATTTTTATTTGGTCTGATGTTACAGTTCATTAAATACAAAATAATATAAAAAATGGTAAAATTTCTCGGAAGAAAATTTTACATTTTGGCTCAATAAACGCACTAAAAAGTTTTTAAAATAATATATCTTATAAAAAAAAATTCATATAATTTAATTTAAAAAACCGGAAGTTGATATTATTACTAGTTCATAAATGACAGCCGTTTTCATGAAGGGAGACATAATTTGGACTTGGTTTTTAATGATTGAAATGTTCGAAATACATTTTCTCGATTTTCTCGAAAACTGTGTCACATACATGAAAATCGTTAAGAACCTATCTTATAGAGAATTTTATGGTCTACATTTTCTTATATAACACTTTTTCACCTAATATGAATAGTTTCTGAGATAAATGTAAAAAACTGATTTTTTGACACAATTTTCGTCCGCCATCTTGAATTTGGGGCACAAGGAGTGAAAATTCGAGCAAATAACATACCTAGGCGTATTCAGCGGGTATCAAAGCATAAGATTCAACCTGTTAATCAATTGTTACATGATTTGCCTCTAGGAGGTATATTTTCGAAAAAATTTCCTAGTCTAATTAAAGAAAGATCAGTCGGACGTTGTTGAAATTCAAGCCAACATATCATTACTAGAAAAAAGGGCTCGTGAAATGGAAAATCTGGACCGATTGATATTTGAGCACATGTTAACCAGTGAAGCAGAAATGACAGAATTTGAACAAGAAACTGCTTTACTAGATGACTATGCACGTAAGTACAAAAAATTAGAGATTGATGTACAAATTGCTCTAAAAATTATAGATGCCGTTTCCGTGCACGACGACGATACGAATGTCGTACATTCAACAAGATCAACAAGAAGTTTTCGTCAGAAATTTAAATTACCAGAAATAGAACTAAAAAAATTCGATGGCAACTTAAAACTTCTGGGACCAATTCCGTAAAATAGATGAAGACGAAGAATTAGCAGCGGAAGATAAATTTCAATACTTGATCCAATCAACAGTAGAGGGCAGCCGAGCGTATGACTATGTAAACAGTTTTCCACCTAGCGCAGACAACTATAAAAAAGCAATTGAAGGTCTGAAACATAGATTTGGACGAGAAGACCTACTCGTTGAAGTCTACGTTAGAGAACTACTATCGTTAGTAATGAAGAAAGTAATAAACAAAAACGAACCACTACCACTTTGTTCACTATACGATAAATTGGAATGCCATCTAAGAGCACTGGAATCCCTTGGGGTAACTAGTGAGAAATACGCTGCAATGTTATTTCCATTAGTAGAATCGTGTATGCCTGAAGATTTATTGAGAACATGGCAACGATCAACTGGAGGTAATGAAGAGACTACTGAATTCATAGAAGAAGATGCAGATCGTGAAAGTATACAAACATCAACAACAAGTAAACGATTAAAGAAATTAATGTTATTCTTACGCTCTGAGGTTCAAAACGAAGAGAGAATAAAACTTGCCAAATCAGGTTTTAGTATAAGTGAACCAAAGGAGAGAAAAAAGAAAATGCAGTATAATAATGAAACTGATGTACCGACTGCAGCCAGCCTTGTTAGTATTAAAGAAGAAAGAAGCGCTAATAACAATTGTATTTTTTGTGAAAAGAAACACAGTAGCACAGAATGTTTTAAAGCCAAAAGAATGTCATTGGAGGATAGAAGGAAAACAATCAATGATAAAAAATGCTGCTATTATTGTCTAAAGACAAATCATTTTGCTAGAAGATGTAGAGCATATATAAAATGTGCCATTTGCGACGGCCGACATGTGGTAATATTGTGTCCTAAATTACAAGCGCAACACGAAGCAAGTACAGAGCAGACAAAAGCAGAAGAAAAGAAAGTACCGGAAGCAGATAAAGGTTCAATAAATGCAGCAGTTTATTTAGCGAATTCCTCGTATAATCCGGAAGTGTTTTTGCAAACGCTTGTAATAAAAATAAAAGGAAAAAATGGAACACATCTAGTGAGGGCTCTGATCGACACCGGGTCACAAAAATCATACATTCTCGATGATACGGCAAGAAAATTAGAATGCATGTGTCATGGAAGAGAGTTATTGGCAAATTCATTATTCGGAGGAGTAGAAACCATTAGACAAGAACATAAATGCTATCAAATATATGTGAGTTCGCTTGACGACAGATTTTCGTGTGAACTGGATGTGTTGGGCCAACAAGTTATTGTGAATGAACTATCCTATATTAAAGAAGGCGTGTGGATGCAAGAGCTCCAGAAAATTGGAATTAAACTCACAGATATAGGAAAAACAAAGGGGCCTATACAATTACTAATCGGAGCAGATGTCGTTGGCACATTATTGACCAGTCGTCAGAAACAATTACCTTGCGGATTGGTAGCATTAGAGACGAAACTAGGATGGACGCTAATGGGAAAGGTGCCAGAAGAAAAGAAGAATTTGCGACCATGCACAGTAACAAGTATGCTAACTACATTAGCGAAAGATTCAAAAATTTGTGACTTATGGGAGTTAGATGTATTAGGAATAAAGGATCCCATCCAAACAAAGTCCAAACATGAAAAGGATTTGGAAGTACAACAGAGTTTTTTAGAAAGTGTACGTATAAATGATGAAGGAAGGTATACAAATAAAATTACCATGGATATCTGAAAAACAATAGTGACCTTCAAATTATGAAATGGCAGAAAGAAGACTGCATACATTGACGAAGAAATTAAAGTTAGAAAACAACTTCGAAGAATATGACAAGACATTCAAAGAATGGTTTAATGAAAGGATTATAGAAGAAGTCAGCGTAATAGACAAGAATAGTGGACATTACCTACCGCACCGGCACGTAATTAAAGAAAACAGTACGACAAGGATACGGCCTGTATACGATGCGTCTTCTAAAACAAAAATGAGTCTCTCGTTGAATGAATGTCTTGAAGTTGGGCCAAATTTAATAGAACTTATACCGGCTATTATTTTACGGTTTCGAAAGTATAAAATAGGAGTTATCGCGGACATTAAACGTGCTTTTCTGCAGATAAGTATTACGGAAACAGATCGCGAATATTTAAAATTCTTGTGGTGGGACGAACGTAATAATATAAAAGTATATAGACACGCGCGAGTAGTGTTCGGAGTCACGAGCAGTCCATTTTTGTTGGCAGCTGTAATAGACTATCATTTAAACAATATAATAAAAAGTCGGACGAAATAAAATATAGTGACTTGGCGTTTTCGGTAGACACTGTTAAAAAATTGCTTACCTGCTTTTATGTGGACAATTGTGTGACAAGCGTGAATGATCAGAATGAACTTGAACAATTTATTCGCGAATCAAAAATAATTATGACAAGTGCGTATTTTGAACTTAGAGGTTGGGAATACACTTCGGAAGAAAATAGAGACAGAGGTGACACAACACAAGTGTTAGGACTTAAGTGGAATAAACAAACTGATACGTTAGAAGTAAATTTAGACTCTTTAAAAAACGTTATTTTGACGGTGTCACAAAAGCTATTTGATCCGATCGGTTTTATTTGCCCTATAACTATATACCCTAAGTTGTTGTTACAGCAAACCTGGAAAAGCAGAATCGGATGGGATACCGAAGTGGACACAGAAACGAAGAGAAAATTCCGTGAGCTGCCTAATTTGGTCAAGATCAAGATACCCAGGTAGGTGGATGATCGACAAACGAAGTGAAGAAATGAACGTCAGCATCCATACATTCTGTGACGCTAGCAAGGTGGCGTACGCGGCAGCCATTTTCCTAAGAGCAGAACATGAGGATGGTGTTAGCGTACAACTTATCCAGGCAAAGTCACGTATTGCACCGTTGAAGTAGATGACGATCCCTCGATTGGAGCTCATGGCGGCTACGGTGGGAGCCCGATTAACCGCTGAAGTCTTGAAGCAACTAGATGTTACAGAGTCAATAACAGTTAACTATTGGAGTTACTCTGCTACTGTTTTAGCGTGGATCAAGCGTAATGAAAAATGGGAAGTATTCGTTAAAAACAGGGTTCAAGAGATTCGTCAATTAATGAAAATAGAAGACTGAAGGCATGTTCCAGGTGAGCATAATCCCGCAGATTTCCCCTCTAGAGGTGGCAGTATTAATCAACTATTAGACCAGAAATTGTGGGAGGGACCCTCTTGGCTGAAGTTACAACGAGATGAATGGCCTAAATCACAGGTAACAGACAATGAAAATGAAATCGCTTGTGAAATAAATAGATGTACGGTAGCAATTAATTCGAAAAAAGATTATTCTTGGTACTATCAGTATTTTTCGGATTATGAAAAAATCACAAGAGTAGTTGCATGGGTTATTCGTTTTACAAGAAACTGTAGAAGTCTCAAGCAAGTTAGAGAGCATGGTAGTTTAACAGTACGAGAAATTACGAATGCAGAAAAACAAATTTTCAAGCTCATTCAACAAGAATGTTTTAACCAAGAAAACGTGAAAAATTTGTCTTCATTGAACACTTTTTTAGACCATGAAGGAATCATTAGAGTTAAGACGCAAATTACATTAAGAAATGATACAGAGAATTTCAGATATCCTATTGTACTACCAGATCAACATCAAGTTGTCAAATTGCTAATTATGAGTAGACACAAGAAGATAAACCATGCCGGAGTCCAGATCTTGTTGAACGACTTACGAGAAGATTTTTGGATTACACGAGGCCGAAGGTCAGTACGAAAAGTCTTGAAACAATGTTCAATTTGTAGGAGACAGGAAGCAAAAAATATCGAGTTGACACCATGCCCGTTACCTTTCGACAGAGTTAGAGACGCAAGAGTGTTTGAAGTTGTAGGAGTTGACTATGCCGGACCTTTGCACTTACGAGGGAACATGAAAGTGTGGATTTGCTTGTTCACATGTGCGGTCTATCGTGCCATACATCTGGAAGTAGTTTCCTCCTTGTCAACTGAATGATTTATGCAAGCATTGCGCCGATTCATTTCCAGACGGGGAAGACCAACAACATTATATAGCGACAACGGGACTAATTTTGTTGGCACAAATAATTTATTGGCGGCAATAGACTGGAAGAAATTGGAAGAATTTGCTACCGTACAGCGAATTGAATGGAAGTTTAATCCACCAACAGCAGCGTGGTGGGGAGGTTGGTGGGAAAGATTAATCAGGATAATTAAGGACTTACTCAGACGAGTATTGAGAAAAACATGTGTGACGTATGAAGAAATACTGACTCTAGTAAACGAATGTGAAGCAATCGTTAACTCTCGTCCTATTACCTATATGATGGACGGTGATCCTAGTGTTTCACCACTTACACCGAATATGTTCCTGCATGAGTTGACGGAAATTGGAGTTCCCAACTTGGACCATATTGATGAAGAAAGATTAAATACACGAGCGTGTTATTTACAGAAAATTAGAAGAGACTTGAGACAACGATTCCGCAATGAATATTTGGGATGCTTGACACAAAAGGCAAGATGTCAAGAGTTGTGAATAGTTGAAGATCGGAGAAGTCGTACTTATCGGAAGCGATAATAAAAAACGGTTGGATTGGCCACTCGCGAAAGTGATCGAACTCTTTCCAGGAAAAGACGGTCAATGTCGATTAGTAAAGCTAAAAACAAGCAAAGGCGATCTGTTAAGACCTATACAGAGACTTTTTAAACTAGAACTGCAGAGTGATGAAGCCTGTGCGGAGGAAAATAAAAAGCAGAGTGAAGAAACCGAGTTAGATGAGAGAAGTGATCAAGAAAATCCTCCTGAACTTAAAACAGACCTACCAAGAGAAGTTGAAGAAAGAAAACCGGTACAGTCGAGGAGCGGTCGAAGAATTAAACTACCGAAGAGATTTTTGGAATAATGTATTCTAATGTTATGTAAGCAAAAGTGAAACCAACTCTAGGTGGGAGAATGTTGCGTTGGCAATGCAAAAAACCAAAAAATGTTTAGAGTTGGCATCACTGTTGGGTGTGGTCTAGTGACCATTGTGAAATTTATGAAATAGTTTCATGTTTTTGTTTAGTTTTTGAAAATACAATATAGTTCAAAGAAATAAGTTTATTGTAATGTGAGTGAATAAATAGTTTCCAATATTTAAACCAAAACACACGTATATTGTTATTTGTGTACCTAACAATTACCGGAGTAAACGACCCCATTAAAGCAAAGAAAATAATGTTCCATTAATTTTGTTTTTCTTTTATATTAATATATTATTATATTATATATTTTTTATAAATATCTTCCTCTCTTGTATGTATTAAAAATTAAAGAAGTTATATGTTTATTTACTTTTTTATTTACTGGGGGGGGGGGGGGACCTCAATATTTATGCCCGAGGCCTCAAAATCCGAACGACGGCCCTGTTACCAGGTTGTATATTTCTTTACGTTTATAAGTTTGTATTGGTCTAATTAGTTATTATGGGAATAAAATTACAGGCCAAATGTTTACTTTTCTAATTTATTTCTAATATGTTTACATTTTCTTACAAAATTTAGTTAAAATGGTACTTCATACTTCGTCCTTCATCCTTCTATAAAATTTAATAAAATTTGAAGCGCTTTTTATTTTATTTCTTTCTGAATTGTCCACGTTTAAGGTTTATATTTAATAACTACACAAAACACTGTTTAAAATTCATTTGAATTATGACAGTTGGTCATAATTTTGTTTGTTTTATGTCAAATTACGTGACAAATTAGTTATAAACTGATATACATGTTTCCCAACATTGATCTTTTCTCGTTTAGCTAAGTATTTTCTTATTGAGAACTGCACAACACATACGGCTTTAGTATTTCGTTTAATTGACAGTTTAAAAATTAACTAAACTTTTACTTAAGTGGTAATTGTGCAACTGGCCCTTAGTCAATGACAAATTTATTCAATGAAACGTTATTCACAACATCCATGCCCTCAGTGGGATCGAATCCACGACCTCGCAAGCCGAGCGGACCAGCGTGAGTTTAAACAGGCTACACCGCTCGGCCACCGATGCGGATCAATTATAATCATTTTAAATGATAAATAAATGCACTTTTAATAAATTAATCGTATCATCAACTGTTATTACCTTTTAATATGCAACATTTATTGATAATTATAAACAACATAATACGTTAGGTAGTTACTTATAATACGTTAGATACTTATAATTCATTATAGTACAGTCAAAAAAGGAAAAATGACGGTTCAAAATCCGAAAGTTTTGAAACTTGGTAGCATTATTCGGGAAGGTCTAGTAATGAACATATCAAAAGTCCTGACCCGTAGGTGGTGAGCGGGGGCGTGGGGACCACAAAATGGCTGCCAAAATCTGGTTTTTCTATAATATCTCGTTATCGCTGCATTGTAGAGTACAAGTACTTATTACAAAGTTTATAATACAGAGCTGATTAAACACAAGAAATTTTTAAAATGCCAAAATTTTACCATTTTCTCTTCGAAAAAAACTTAAAATTTTAGCTTAACCAAGGCATATAAAAAATTTTAATATAATGTATATTATAGGAAATTGTCTAAGAAATTCAATTCCGAAAACCGGAGGTCATTATCTCAATTAATTCAGAAATTATAGTAAGAAAATCACAAAAATTAAAGAAAAAAAATTAAAAATTATTTACATTCTTTGTTAAAAATGTTGCTATACAAGGGTCCCCAAAATCTGAAAATTTTAATTTGGATAGAAAAATGTCTGCTAAATTGAATATTTAAAACCGGAAGTCGATATGTTCATCTGTTTGAAAGTTACAGATGCAATAGGAAAAATTCAACAAAACGCTCCGCTTGTCTTTATCATAACTTGCGAACCATTGATCTGGGGAAAAATGGTTTTATATCAAAATTGTAGCAAATTTTATTCTCTACAACTGTGTAATAAGTACTTGTACTCTACAATGCAGCGATAACGAGATATTATAGAAAAACCAGATTTTGGCAGCCATTTTGTAGTCCCCACGCCGGGGTCAGGACCTACGGGTCAGGACTTTTGATATGTTCATTACTAGACCTTCCCGAACAATGCTACAAAGTTTCAAAACTTTCGGATTTTGAACCGTCATTTGCCCAAAATGATCCTTCGTTGACTGGACTATTAGTTACGGACTTAATACGTTAGATACAACCATAATAACATCAAAACCTTCCATAATACGCGAATTGTCAACTAATTGACAGATACAATTGTTGATTTGTTTTAACATAGCTTTGAATATAACGCGAATATGCGATTTAAGCCCCCTTGGATGTTCAAAGAGACTCGGTTTCACCTCGTCGCTTAGCAACTTCCTCGGTAATATAAATCGCATAATATTCTTGTTATATTAATAGCTATAAAAACATAAGTGTTTCTCATAACATCTTTAAAATTCAGTTATATAAAAAATTTCAATTTTGATAACTTTTTACTGCGATACATTTTTAAAATAAATTCATTGTTTTTATATTACACATATTTGGTGATAAAATGAATGTATAATATCCGTCCATCTACACATATATTGTATTTAACATAACTCTATTACCTATTTAATGAATTAGTCAAATCCATACACCTACCTATTTATAATAGCCAAATCTTCTGGTAATCTAAATACTCTGGGTTTTGGATTGCCAATTTGTGGTTCTGGAGTCACTGAACCAACTTCAACAAATCCAAAACCAATATTATGTAGTCCCACTACAGCTTCGGCTTGTTTATCAAAACCCGCAGCAATTCCTATTGGATTAGAAAATTGTTTACCTAAAACGTTAATTTTCTGCAAAAATAAAATAGCAGGTACAAATAAGTACTAGGTAAATTAAACATTACCAAAGATGGAGCGTCTTTAAAAGAACATTTTGGAAAAAGGTTATATTTAGTAGTAATAATGCCTATCTCATGAGTCAGTTCAGGATCAAGTTTATGCATTAAAGGCATTATAACCTTATTGTAGAATTTTTCATTTCCTTTGTATATACAAATTCCAGCAAATAAACTGGAACCACTTATGGTAACCACGGCAAGAGATTTTAATTTTTGCTGTGGAAATTTTATATTAATATATTTAAACACTTTTAACAAATGACTATTACCTACCATATAGTTCATTATTTGTATTGATAGCAAGGATTATCTATAGCTACAAAAATAAAATTTTAAATGTATTTATTTTATAAAATTGTTGTTTTTCACGTGTGACAACAAACTGACAACCTGTGGATGGATGTATTACCAATACCAACACCATAACACCAATGTTTACAAGCACAGAGCACAGACCATTCGGTGACTATATACAACAGTGGTGACAATTACAGTGACTATTTACACAGTGTCCTCAATAAGTAGTATCTTACTTTTGATTGGTCCGCTATGTTGTGGCAAAATTGCTGGTATTTTAAATAGAGCATATTAATTATTATTCAATACGTATGCTCAGAAATCACCAATCACAATGCAAGAAGTACTACCGAAATAGAAATTACTATGTTTCCTTATGGGAAAAAAGTTAATTTTTAAAGTGAAATCAGAGATAAGTATAAGTATAATTTATTATCTTTGGTAAAATACTAATTCATGCAGACAGATTCACATGACCGTTTTTACTTCCCCGATCTATGTAATAGACGGAAGTATTGTAATCGTTATTTTTTGACAGGTCGAGGTTTTTCGTATTATGCCTCGTTTTCATGTATCCGGAATCCGCAGATTTCTTGCGGAATAAAATGGCCGCCACGAATTCCATCTCCATATTCAACATAAATAATCATATATTTGAAGTTATAACAACTGACAGTTTAAACGTCAAAACTTGCGGAGCTTGCGGAGTTCCGCAGAAAGTTAAAAATAATTTAACTACTGACGGAATTTATGGCGGCCATTTTATTCCGCAAGAAATCTGCGGATTCCGGATACATGAAAACGAGGCATTAGACCCCACTGAACTCAAAAAACATAATTTAAAAAAAGTCGTGCGCGCTCGTATGTGCGTTAGTGTGTTTTAATAAAAAATATCAAACATTTAACAACAATATTTTACATTTAAGGTTTTAATACAATTATTAAAAGCCCAATATAATTTTGGTTTCAATCTACAAACCGGAAGTAGTACTTTTTAAGAATATTTCGATAAATAATTAATTTTAGACATTTTTTTTATTTTAAATGAAAGATTATGTGATTATTACCTACAATCGGTATTTTATAAATTTTTCTCTGTTTCGGAACTAGAATGAGTTCATACCAGTTCTAATTTTGATGCTGGTATGAGCTTCATTACCTACGATTTTTGGTGAAATTTTGTTATCAGCGACTGGTAGCACTGCATTTAATAAACAAAATATCTATGCAACGGGCAACGAACAATTTTGACAAAACGGGATTCACTTTTGCCGTTAATTTTATTAATTTGAATCAAATGAAACATACAAACTGAATTAATATTTATATTTCATACAAAGATAAACTAAATAATATAATATTAATCTTGTTTTTTACTACAGTCGGTCTTAAAATTAATATAATTTTTGATCAAATTAATCCACTTCATTCGTTTGCAAATCATCTTGGACCATTCGTTTTTGATATTGTTACAAAAATTCAATTAATTTTGTACTAAATTTCATCTATTAACATTATATTAGTGAATTCATCCCTTCTGCACACGCCGGAATAACCCATTATTGGCAGAACCTAAAAATATTGTTCTAAAATTATAATTTAAATATAATATCTAATATACTTAGCTTAATTTATTGAAAAATAGTCTCTGTCGGGTGCTTCATTCATAAATTTTTCTATCTGACATTTTAATTTATTTGATTAAAATAAAACAAATTTAAATAATATACAAAGCACCTAGGCAACAAACAAAACTCATCAATTGTTGAGCACAAATTACTGTCACCAACATAATTATTCTACCAAAAAATTTCCCTATTGCAAACTGTCAAATAAATAAATCATTTAAATTAAATCAAAAACTGCCTCAACAGAGAAAATAGTATAAAACATTCGTTACGGAAGGCTTCTCTAGCACTCGTTCGTTCGGTCACTCGCGCCTACGCGCTCGTGTGCGAATTTCGAACTCTTGCTAGAAAAAGTCGCCTTCCCTAACTTATGTTTTAATATACTATTCTGTATCTGGTATTATTTAAGAATAATTAAAGTATATAGGTACTTATAATTTAGTATTTCGGTATCTTGTTGTCCATGGTTTTTGTTACTACTTAAAATTAAAATTATTACAAATGTAAAAAAAAACGTTGTTCGTTTGTAGCTGATAAATCTCCTGATAAAATTCAGCGTTTAGAAACCCAAGATGTTGGTTTACTATTGCAAGGTAGGTACCTACCTATTTAATAAGATTTTCTAGTAATATAGAAGTAGTAGTCGTATGTAGCTCATGCGTACAACGTTTAATACCTTATACAAAGTACCGCAATTCAAGTAACAAAATAATATGAACACGCATGACGCATGATACACTAATAACAATTTTTATTTTGCAGGTTATGAAAATGTTACATTGCGTAAAATACGAAAAGGACTTTCGCGCAAGTTGAAGTTGATCAGTAGAGAACAGCAAAATGTACCGACTGATCAAGAGAAAGGAACATCTACAAGGAGTAATAAAGGCTGCAAGAATTAATAAACAAACAGATATGAGTATTTCAAACCGAAAAGGATTTCTCCATTTTAATTCTTTTTCTCCTACTGTTCAAACTTCCGTTAACCGTAGGCCTCTTCTGCGTCTAATAAAACTTCATATAGTGTTTCGCACTTTAGAATAAATTATTATTTTTACCGATACAGTTTCAATTGGTTTAAATTCTTTGGTCCACACGCTTCCATCTCCTTAACTTTTGCACCATGTACGCGTACCCACACAATGCTTTTTCTAATTATATTATTGTTATTGTACTACTTTGTTAATATTAAATGATAATAGTATATTATGCAATGAGTTTATAATGATAGCTAGGCGAGTATCGTAATTCATGCGAGTGTATTAAAGGGGGTGTAAACCAAAAAAACAACTTTACATTAAAAAATAGAAAAAAATTATCTAAGAACAAAAATGAAAACCGCAGTTTGCTACGAGCAATACTTTTTGAGATATTCAAACGCGAATATATTAACAGAGTAGCGCGTGACGTCATACCGACACGAGTCTGCTGAGCCAGGTTGATAGCCCGCTGTATATGAGTGCAGTCGCGTACATTTTCGATTGTGCAGTCGTACAAGGTGTTATTTGTTGTTTAAAAATGCCTAATTGTTGTGTAGTTGGTTGTAACAACAACTTAAAGAATTCAAAAGTAATATTACATAATTTTCCCCGGAAAGAAAAAGATTCACAACGATATATAAAGCAATCACAACCATGTTGTCTGTAGTTTACATTTTAAAACTGACAATTTTGAAAATAGATATGTAAAGGTAATAATTTTAATGTGGACAGAAAAATTATTGGTGATGATGTACAATTTTCAAAAAGTTCTGAACGTTGGCATTTTAAAAATAAATACGACAAAAAAGTTATGAGTGGAAATCTGACCTCTTGCAAAAAAATTTAAATTATAACCCTAATGTTGATAAACTTATTTTGATGTCCCTAAAAATATTTATAAATTAAAAAAACCAAAACCAAAAGAAAAACAATTGTCAAGGTTTGAGAAGAAATAATTTTTATGTTATATTGAAACATCTTTTTCAGAATGTTTAATTTTTTGTTTAAAATAATAATGTACAATGCAACACTTAATAAATCTTAGTTTATATCTTCATTGTTGTCTTCACCATTCTTGAAACCAATGTATATTCCACTTTCTTCTGGGTAGCGTTTTCGTATTTGTGATACAGTGCAAGGCGATATGACAATTCTGTTGAAACGTCCAATTGAGGTCCAAGAATATACCCAACTTGTAAAATTTTTATATGCTAAATGTCGCCATAATTTGTTGCCCACTTGAAGATAATTTTGTTTTTTCATTATTAGCACTACATTATAAAATTTCATTGTGTCTCGTCAGTCTAAATTTAAAACTATATTTGCAAAACTTTCGTGTACCTAATGTAATACATATATTTTCGGTTCTTACATCTCGGGCAGTAGACATTTTTATGCAATTCGTACAATTGCACCAGTTCACATTGTCTAGGCGTTCAATATTAGCTGTTTCCTTTGGAATACGCAATTTATTGATTGATTTTTCTTCCATTCAAAGGTTCCATTCCTAGGTTCAAAGCCAAAAGCCATTGTGTATAATTGGAATATAATATTAACGCCAGAACACACGTAATAATGATATAAGTAAGCCACGGATATTGCTTCTGTTGAAAAGCATACGCATAACAGCATTGTAGCCGATGCTGGCTCGCCCGGCTCGTGTCGGTATGACGTCACAAGTGGAGGACGCGTTGTTTAAAACTCTTATAATTATTGAAGCTTTAACAATAAAAATATGCGGTTTGAAAATTTATTCTTAGAATTTTTCATACTACAATTTTGATTTTTGGTTTACACCCCCTTTAATAGCCATTATACACGAGTTTTTTTCTACTCCCATGCTTTTATTTAAAAAAAAACTATTCAATTGTATGAAATTTGCTTGGGTGTTTCATAATGAAAATATGTATCGAAATGATAATCTGTATCGAAATAAAACCATTTCGATACAGATTACATAATAATCTGTATCGAAATGAAAATTTGTATCGAAATGAAAATCTGAATCGAAATGAACGTCATTCAAGTACAGACAATGCATATTTAATAAGTAAATTAAAGCATGGGAGTAGAAAAATAAATATTTTGTATCTAATGCAATTATTTATTATTTCCTTCATAAATTTTAATAATTTAAATAGGTAAATAATTCGCATGAGATTCGTATATGCCTGCTATTATCCCCACTACTGGAATTAGTTAATGGTGTCGCGTATAGATGGCGCCAAAATCGACATGATAAATTCAAAATAACAAGCTCATGTCTCTTCTTCATACTGTTTTTGTTCTGTGCTTGTTGCCATGTGGCAATAGCCACTCGAGCACAGTATAATAGGAGCTACAGTAGTCTCACTCCGCGAAATTGGTGAAGCAAAATTTTCCTCGCGCAGGGATGATGCGCAGTGTCGCAGGACGGCAGAAAAGCGAAACACATTGACAAGCGACACCGCGCGGGCCGCATCATTTTCGAACATCACAGCAGTTTGCACTTGGTCGTTGGTCATTGTTGAACATTGTCTTGTTTTTACTAGTGATTACAGTGGTGTTTACATTTACTGATAATTATCATGGGTAGGCAGAAGTGTTGTGTTCCATTTTGTACAAGCGTATACTCCAAAGACGTTAGTGTATTTAGTTTGCCTACTGACGAAGTGAGGTAAGTTTATTTACAAATATTTACTAATTTTTGTCTGTACAAATAAGCTTTATTGCGTTAATCGTTCTTTTTTCAATTACTTGTTTGTTCCTTGTAGTGTGTTACTCTTACTAATTACTGTTATAAACAAATATGAATAGATTTGAAGGGTCCAATAATATTGATGAAGGATGTAAATAAAAGCTTTGATTGTTGAAAATAATGTTAAGATTTAACATTTTTCTATTTCTAACCAATAGTAAATATTAAGTAAATTGATATGTAATTTTTTCTATTGTAAGCGCCGGGAATGGATTGCCATTATTGGTTCAGGTGTTCTGGTGAAAAATGCAAGAGTGTGTCAACTATGTTTCGAAGTTAGTTATTTTAAAACTGAAAAAAGAAATAGACTCACCAATGGCGCAGTCCCGGCTAAAGTGTAGAATAGGTGTTTAAAAGGAATTTCGTTTTTTTTGGTGTCAATCGGTTCATTCCCATTCTCTGTCCTAGAATAAAGCCGCGGAAGCAAGGATTAGGGCCGATTTAGTTAGTTTTTAGGGTAAAGTTTTTGACAACTGTCAACACTGGTTATGCTGAAAAATTAACAGATTAAACATGTGATTTAACGTTTTTATACATTTATGTAATAGAGATATCAATAAATAAATATATTTTTCACAGATATAAGGCTTTTATTACCTGTTTTTTTAAGTTTTCGAAATTATTTGACATAAATACAATATTACATTTGTTTTAGATTAATATAAATTTCAATAGTGTTTGCCATGTTAAAAAACATGAATAAAAAAAATGAGTTTGTTTATAACAACCATCGTTTAATTGTTGTATACGATGTCTGCTGTAGTGAGTGTGAGTTGCAGGAGTGGACCTTGATTCCACGAACTAGACGGTGTCGTAAATGTGAGGGCAGCCTGACGTTGACCGAGGATTATTCTCGTATAGACGGCTGGATTTGGAGATGTCAGAACAGGACCTCCCAAAGGAAGCAAAGGGTAAAGACTTGTGTGTATGCTGCTCTTTTGCACCAGTTGTTTTGTTAGCTATGTTAGTGCAGTACAAACAAAAACCGAGTTTGTGGGGCTCTATTACGGTTTTGTTAGCTATGTTAGTGCAGTAAATACCAAAAACGAGTTTGTGGGGCTCTCTTACGGTTTTGTTAGCTCTATTACGGTTTTGTTAGCTATGTTAGTGCAGTAAAAACAAAAACCGAGTTTGTGGGCCTCTATTACGGTTTTGTTAGCTATGTTAGTGCAGTAAATACCAAAAATGAGTTTGTGGGGCTCTCTTACGGTTTTGTTAGCTATGTTAGTGCAGTAAATACCAAAAACGAGTTTGTGGGGCTTTATTACGGTTTTGTTAGCTATGTTAGTGCAGTAAAAACAAAAACAGAGTTTGTGGGGCTCTATTACGGTTTTGTTAGCTATGTTAGTGCAGTAAATACCAAAAACGAGTTTGTGGGGCTTTATTTTTAGCCATTTTGACACATTCAGGTAAACATACAAAAACGTCATTTTATTCATTTTTTTGCAATTTCGACACATTGAGGTTAACCAAAAAAATTTCATTTTCTTCAAAAAACATAAGGCGATTTTTCGCGATAAATACTACAATAAATTAGGTTTGGTAGCGATTAAAGAGGTTTGTGACGATGACGTCATAAACTTGTAATAGTTAACTTTCGCAAGAAAATTTGTTTGGTTTGATGTAGTTAGTTTGACAGAAAGTTTTGTTGGAAACATGAATATAAGGAAAAATTTAAAAATTTTCTATTTCATTTTTCATAAAAGGAATAAGATAATACTTTATCAAACTCAACAATTAATATGATAATATACTGGTTTGTAAAAAAATATCAGCATGAAAATTATGAGACAAACATTTAGAATACCTTATTTTTATGAAAGATGAATTTCAAAATATTTAGAATACTATTTTGATTTTCATTTTCGAATGTGCAGAAAGCAGAAACAAATTTATCCTCAGAATTTAGAGAGAGATAGAAATATTAACGCGCCTTTACCTACCTCCTGAGGATGGTTAAGTGGTTTGGCTAACTTTTCTTTACCACGTTAGTGTGTGACGTCATCCATTTCGTCGCGAAATTGACAAACCATAGTTAACCACATATAACTACAGTTAAGGCTGTTCGACCCTGGCCTCAGAAAACTGTTATTTTGCACAACTTTAAGACCATTTTTCTTGTCACTGTACGTTTTGTTTCTTTTCTAAAAAATTGTACATATTATTGAATACTTTATAAACTAAATGGCAGACTCAGAATTTTAAATAATGTTATTGTTAATAAGATATCAGTACTATTAGTGAAGGCGTAAAGATGCTCATATTTTCTGTAATAATTTTTTTATTTAAAATTGCTCTCTACTATTTAATAGCATTAGTAAAATTATGCTGAGGAAGCTCAAAAAATAAAAAATCCAATAACCCGGTCTTGAAAAAATGGAATTATGTGATGCGCAAATGCGAATTTTTCAAATAATATTCGTTCGTATTTTTGCGCGTTGGGCCAATATTTAGGCAACTTATTTCACATCCTTGTCTTCTGCTTCCAGCTTCGAGAATCTCAAAGCAATAAACTCGGTAGGGGGTAGGGTAGGGCTCAGGTATAAAGTTGAAACCTCCAGCTTCTTGTTTCAAATATAAATTTGTATGATACTGATTCGTGTAATATTATAACAGAATAAATTCAAAACATTATTGTTTAATTTAAATTGTAATAGATTTGTAATTACAAAAATTTGTTGCAGTTACAATATAACATTCAATTATTTAACTCAATATAGCTGATATTAAATTGATACTTACATTTTTGTACTTACCGAGCAAATTAAACAAAATATACATTACTAAAATTCAACTAAAACAATATGTGTAAACCATAAAAACACATATGAGTTGTAAATGAAATACAAACCATGATTATTATTACAAGTATCTACAAAAAACAAAAGTATTGGAGTTTTGTAAATGGAATGAAAATTAATATAAGTGATTAATTGTCAATGTGTTACATTTAATACATTAACACAATTTATTGTTTTGAATAAATCATAGTAATCATTTACATTTTTATTAATAATTAGATACTAATAATATAGCTCCAATTTTTAGTATTATACTTGATTATTTGTTAAAACTAAAATTTTAAAATCATAAATTTTTGGTCATTAAAACGTTGGAAAAGCGCAGAAATATAATCAGTAAATTTATATGGAATAAGCGCCGATCAAAACATTGAATAAGCGCAGATCGTAACATTGAATAAGTGGATTTTTCGAAAATGAGATTTCTAACCATAACAAGTTAGTCCAGATCGTCTTCGAGTATGATGTTAGGCAAGAATATTTTCTAGTTTTAAAATTTTTTGTTAAAAATACTCTTCTAGTATGATGGGGTTAAGTTCAGAAAAATGTTAGGCAAGAGGCAAAAATTCAAAAAATATTGTAGAAAAACTGTCGTACAATCCCTAAAACTATTGTGCTTTTCAAATGTGTACTTCTGCGCTTATGCAACTACATTTATGCACTTTTCAAATGTTGTTTTATGCGCTTTTCCAATGTGATAAGCCCTCGATAGATGATATCTTTGAATCAGTAGTATTCAGAAATTCAGATCAATGTCACTATAATTTCCACTGTTATTACTTTCTTCGTCTATTTGGTGGCTCAAAATATTTTACGAATCAACATCATTTGATTCGGCAATTTGAACATCTTCAGGCGTAGTTGAATCTCGGATGATATTTGGATGAGAGCTGTAGGTATTAATAAAAAAATCACAGAAATGTAGAAATATATGCAAACACAATATAAATGTATATGATTCATTATGGTAGGTATATTTATTAAAGTTGTACCTATTATTTAATTAGATTAAACAAAATATAAAGTCTCACGTTAATAAACGTCTTGAAAAAGCTCTCAACTACAACATATTGAAATATTTTTTTTCTTTTGTTATTTATATTGATATAACACGCCATTATAGTTCAGTTTTAAAAATATGCTAAAATACTAGGTAGGTAGCTCATATTTGCTAAAAATTGTTGTTATTTCTACACCAATATGTTTCATAATTTAAAAACTTAATTTAGTACTTACCTACCATATGTGCATAATAAAAGTTTGCAGTTTAGATTTATTTTTAATAGTATTTTGTGCACCTAGGTTGGGAAGCGTGCTATTACTCCCGCGGGCAAAGCGGCGGCCCGAGCGAGGGCGCCGGCTTCGCCCAAGGGAGGAATAACCTTCCCTCCCGGGACACACACAATATTTTACGTCACGAGGGGGCAAAACAGTCTCGAAATCACCTTTCTTGCAAGCGTGAGGAACGTACTTGCTTTCCTCCCGCGCGGGAGGATAAACTCGCTTCCCTCCCTCCCTTAGCAAGAGGAAAACACTGCTTTCCGCCCCCGAGTGACGTAAAATATTTTAAACAAGTGATTCAGCATTTTCAATAACTGACTGTACTTCTTTCTCCGATAGTAGATGAGAATAATTAATGTACCCTTGTCTCGTTTCGAGACGAGATTTACTCTAGTCTTGATCTCGATCTCAGTTCGAGAATCTCGATGTCGAATCGAAAGTCTCGAATAAAAAAGTATAGTCAGTTTTTTAAACAGTAAATCTAAACTGAAAACTATACTGTACTAAATATGGTATTAGGTATTACACATAATAATAATAATTATATAAACTTACCATTTTTTAAGCTCGTAATTTCTCGCAGTTTTCTCATTCGTCTTCTGCATGATTTTGTTTTAACCATGTTAACTGTTCACAACACTAATATAACGATAATGAATATAAAATAAAGAATATTCGCAAAAACGTTTTATATCAAGAACAACAACCAATATCACTTTACTATAATAAGACAAGTAATAGAGTAACAAAAAAACACCTTAGGACATTAATATATACGAATTTAACAGTCAATTCTTAGAACTTGTAAATTTTTTTGGATTAAGTAATTAGGTATAACTGTGTAATTATTGCCAAAGTACAGTTGCAATTTATACGAATTTAACAGTCAATTCTTAGAACTTGGAAAAATTTGTGGATTAAGTAATTATAGGTTACACAGTTTCAAAAATATAAGCTTTGTAAGCCCAATTGTACAATTATGTTGATCTTGATATTATACATTTTTGAAGCTCGATAGTACTTGTTTGACTATGATTTTTGCGAAGATGATAGCGATTTGTATTAAAACTCTTTTTTGTTAATTAAAAATACTGCTAAATATATACATTTATACAACTTGATTTTTAGAAATACTCAAATACCTTCCTTCTAGGTATATATGAGAAGTAAAAATATATTATGATTTTAAATTTGTTATTATGTGTTCTCAAAATAGTTATAAAATATCTAACACACAATTTATTAAAATAGGTACCTATAAACAAAAAATAACTGGTGTTTTTGACTAGGTTATGGTAAAGGTGTACCTACTATCCTAATTAATATATTGAATAATTTCATAGGTGGCTTATTTTAATTTTACATGTATATTCAATATTCGTCAGTCGCGTTGTTCATATCATAAGTAAAAGATTTTATTCTTGAGGAGTTTTCGTTTCAAAACATTGAATGTTAGAATTCTACCCAGAGGGATTAAGTTGTAAATGTTATGATTTATGATCATTCTATGAAGAACATTACCGACTGTGTTGTTCTGGTTGTATACCAAAAGGAGATTATTTGAAAACCCAGATGCGAAATTTTTGTTGAGGGTCGAAAAGCCTTAACTACTTTCGCGAAAAATCGCCTATATTAAAAACACTCTTCCGCGGCCTAATTTTGCTTGTTTAGGTCATATTTAGGCATAATAAACGATCTCCTAAAAAAACGCATTTTCTCTTAAACACCTATTCTACATTCCAGCCGCAGTCCCTACTTTATTTCTAAGAGATGAAACCGAGGATGAAGCTGAAGAACAAGATGCTGTGGCTGATGAACAGCATGGAGCTGTTATCGAGGAAGCTGTAGCATCTACTTCATTTGCAGGAGGTAATGTTAATAATATAATAATTGATGAATATATTGTAGATGCTGAAGAAAACCACACAGCTGAAAAGTCTTCACAAACTCCAGCAATATTGTCCGCTAATATTCCAAGGGAAACTCGTTTGCATGAGCAGATTAAAAATTTAAAACAAGTAATAAGACGAGCAGAAAATAAAGAGTCTCAGGAAATAGTAGCACGCGATATTGTATCTGATGAGGAATTTATTAAATTTTGTGAAAGGAGTTTTAATGAGGGTACAGCAAATTTGTTTAAAATGCGGCTGGAGTTATCTAAGAAGAAGGCACATGGTCACAGGTATACAGAGAACTTGAAGCAATTTTCTTCTTAGGCCCTAAAGTGTATAGATTCTTGTCTAAAACTTTACATTTACCATCTAAAGCCACTTTGTGTAGAATAACAAGTATCTGGAATATAACGGCAGATATTAACGATTTTCGTTTTTCCGCAATTAAAATGAAATTTAATAGGATGAATGATGAAGCCAAAGACTGTTTTATGTGTAGATGAAATGTCTTTAAAAACATTTTTATTTTATAATAGGCAGAGGGATGAGGTTCCCGCAACTAATGCATTGGTATTAATGGCTAGAGGAGTTCACTCTAATTGGAAGCAGCCAGTGGCATATGATCTTATTAGAAAATAATGTAATGTTAGTTATAATATGAATTTCTATATAAGTATATGTGTAATACAATTATATTTTTGTCTATTTTTTATGAATATGCATTTATTAATATTATTAAAACAATAAATATCAAAAAATTTTATTTTCAACTATATTTTTGTCAAATAAACACGCAGCAAAACCAAAATTAATCTTAAACTTATTTGAAAAATTTCCAGTTTCACTGCTAATGAGTTAAAAACGCAGGTAGTCATCCATTTAATCTCATTTCACTTTTAATAAGATTATACATTTTGTATGTCCTAAATTTAAGTGAACGGTCTTATTAGAAGTTTCAGAGAAAAGATATCTCTAATGTCCATGTCACACCTATAATACACTGTATCATGTATGATCAAACCTGTGTATGACGAAAAATAGAAGCGCTGCTATTTCTGTCATACACGTCATACCGAATCAGACGAAACTGTTTGTTACTCCAAATAATTTATGTAATTTTTCATATTATTTATATCATACAAGTGTTACATCTAGGCGAGAAATTTTCGTCACACACGACAATTTTCATCATACATAATACAAGTATTACAGGTGTGACATGGGCATAATACTATAAGTAGATTAGTGTTTATGAATTTGTAAATGGGTTTTTCTGAGTAAATTTTAGTCACGTAGGCACTTACACATTATTGATATTCATAACAGAATGCAAATTAGTGAAATCAAATGTCTATTACCTAACGAAAGTAGAAAAATAATTTCTTTAAAATTATGAGTTCCGAAAATTTGTATCAATCTTATTTTCTCGTTCAATAAATATATACATTTATTTTCTGTAATATTATTCTATCCTGTAAATGGTGTATCTCCTCTAGAATAATAAATTAATACATAAATGGTTGGAGGTTGTTTTAATTTAATTTCAATAAAAAATACATAATATGAGGTTAAGTGTCAAAACTATCTGTCAGTGTACATTTCAATTTCGCCGCAGATGAGGTTAGTTCTTTTAAATCTCGATATGCGCAACTGCGCGAGGAAAATTTTGCTTCAAGAGATCAAAGGCGCCGACACGGAGTGAAACCGTGAAACTACTGTATTACTCGAGCCCTACGGGCGCTCGTGGTCGTGACTATTGCCTGGCAACAAGTTTTCGAAAGATCTGTTAAATTATTTTCAATTTATTCTCACTCTCTTGTTATATTATTACTGACAATTTTCCCGTTACATTGCTATGACTACAATGTATGACAATTTTATTGATTTTGAATTGTTTTTAATTGAAATACGATAAAATAAATAATATATCAAATAAAACGCCAAAAAATACAGTTACGATAAAAACCTTTGGAATCAATTACTGATGATCTTGTGAAACGAAAGAATCTAAAATTAAAAATTTTGGCACTCAGAAAGTAGTTAAGTAAAAAAATGAAATGTCAAAATAAAAAACCGTTTCGACACAAAAAATTAGTCTTGATTTAAAAACAAGAAAAACCACGAATAATTATTTTAATCGGTCTGCAGCAGTGTCAAATTTTGCTTACTCCGGCATTAGAAAACATTTAATAATAAAAATATTAGGACACTCCAGCATAAGTTGATTAGTTCGTATTTTATGTCTGTTTATTTGGGAAATAATCAAACAAAAGGTGTGGGGTCAGTAATCCTAATTATTTTATCCTAATTTTTTTCCTAATATTTTTTTCCTAATCCATTTTTTCCCTAATCCTTTTTTCCAAATATTTTTTTCCTAATCCTTTTTTTCTAATTTTTTTCCTAATCCTTTTTTCCTAATATATTTTTTCCTAATGCCTATTATTTCACCTATTTGTTAGGTTAGGTTAGGAGATTTTAACTTGAGGAACTAGATAGGGTTTCGTAGTTAGTAAGTCTCACTATCCCAGTTGGACCTTGTCCCCGACTAAAGGCTCACTGTAGTGAGCGCGCAGTCCTCGAGTTATTCTTTAAAGTGCGCCGCAATCTTTTGAAATAATTTTTTTCAGCAAAATAATGGTACCTTGATATATTACTATTGAACATTTAAAGCGGTACTAACCTAATTTGTTATGGAACAAAATTTAAAATTTTAAAATAATAGCACGCTTCCCTCCCTAGGACCCTAGGTGCACAAAATACTATTGTGCATCTAGTGAGGGAAGCGTACTATTACTCCCGCGGGCGAAGCGGCGGTCCGAGCGAGGGCGCCGGCTTCGCCCAGGGGAGGAACAGCCTTCCCTCCCGTGGAACACACAATATTTTACGTCACGAGGGTTGGATATCAGGCAGGCAACATTCACACCACCAGCCCTATGAATATTACAATAATTACGAACTGCCCGAACATGCAGTTCATTGTTCAGAAATAAAAGATTCATATAATAATAATAACTAGAGAGTAGCGGGAAGTAAACAGTGTTTTCCTCCCTAGGGAGGAACGCACTTGCTTTCCTCCCGCGTGGGAGGGAAAACTCGTTTCCCTCCCTCCATTAGCAAGAGGAAAACACTGCTTTCCTCCCCCGAGGGACGTAAAACATGTTAACGTAACCTATATCTGACCCTCCTACAGATATACCATGTGTAAAATGAAAGAGGGTGATACATTTTACTCTTCTGACGAACTGCAGACCAGTATAAAAATTTATAAAGAGACCAATTTTGTACGGCAACCAAAGATATTCTTAAACACAGTATTTGGTATCAAAAGACAATACACAGCGAAGCTGAAGAAATAAAATGTGTATCTATAATAAATACTTCTAAAACATTAAAAATAGTATATTGTACAACAAGAGTGGATGTGATGCCTATGCATGAGAACGAGTTTGCAGTCACGACCCCATAGGGGGTCCTCACTTTCATAAATATTTTTAGTTCAGAATAAACCAAGAAATGTGTCAATTTCACTGAAAATGGTTAATTGGTGGCGATCTACTGTGACTCCACGTCACTGTGACTGTGAGTTCATGCCAAATAGAAATGGGAATGTCAATCATTCCTCGCGCATCTTCTGTCTCACACCAGCAGCGTACAAAGAAATAGCATTGGCCCGTTCAAGTTAGGAGGGTGGAGCAAACGCAAATGCGTCTTCTGCCCATCGGATCTCATTCCCATTTCTATTTGGCATGAACTCTAGTGTCTAGTGATTTCATGAGTGACCGGCGCATTGCCCAAGTAAGTTATAACTTCTGGCAACCGCGTAAGGCCGTGCGGCCAAGAGATGGCAGCACTGAGCTGCCAGCCACCGCATGAGGGCGCGACAGATGTGTATATTTCATTCAACTCGCTTGTCCTTTCCTTGAAAAATAATTGAACAATTCGACATTTCTTGATAACTTAACTTAAAAGTATTATTGGTACAGAAACAAACACAGGTATACATTCTACTCATTTTGCTTTCTTAAAAATGCCGGGAAACACGTGTCAATATAGTATAAACTGTAAAACAAATAAAAATGTGACTGAAAATATACCGATTTCCAATTATTGAATAGTTAGTTGGTCTCAAGAATTAAGACATTAATAACTATTATTATTTATAAATATAAAGTAGTAAAGTAAAATAAGAATATTTTTACATTTTTTCTTCAAATTTGTTTTCACTTATTTCTGCATCCTCTGGAATGAAAGTAGGATGATGAAAAACAATTTTACTAATTAATTTAATTTATAATTGTTTTTTAGAATATTTTTTCTTTATCATCAGCTATAGAAAAAAAATAGAATTTTATATATGACAACAAAATTATTTTCTCGACTCGAGAAAAATAATTAACTTGCTCCTTCGTCACTTTTGAAGTAACACTTTTCTTTCGTCAATAAAATTCAATTTTATCGTCTTGTATAAAAAATAACTATTCATTGTTTTTTTTTATCGCACAAATGCTGAACTTCACAGGTCTAGAAATAGTGGATTTGTTTTTGGGGAATAGCGGAATTGAGAGCTTATTTAAATTTTGTTATTTTTACTAATTTGTTCGATAAAAAATTTACGGACAGCGTTAGATAAATTCTTAAATTTGAATAATCTTTTTGTTACTTGTAAATCAAATTAGCCAATTTCTTGTAAAAACGAATAAACAAAACGTAGGTATATATCGATGAAAATCAACCTGCCTGGTTCAATATAAGACACGGTTCCCAATCCCAAAGTTACACTAGCTTATTTTTTATATCGCCTCTTTTTTTAATAGGTCGCGTATATAACGGAAACAAATCTCTTTCTAACATTCGGAATACCGTCCTTTATAGTTACACAGTCAAATTCTCATATACAGTAATTAGCGGAAATAGGTAAAAATATTATTCCGTTTTTCGATAAAAATCACATCTTTAGAGGCTCGTTCACCTCCTAAAATCCAGCACAAAACGTACTAACGTAGCGAATGATTTGTAGCCCAGTCAATCTAGATTTAACCTGGAAATGGAAGATAGAATTCTAATTTTTTGCACAGATGTTCCTTATAACGTAGTATAACTCTCCTAGAAAGTCCCAAGGTTACCGACGCTTGCTTCCCTCGGGAGAGGCCAAAAGGTCCTAAGGGATGGCAAATCATATATGCAGACATAAACTCGTATAACTTTCGATCGGAATGACGTAGACACGTCAATGATAGCTCAAAATGTTGAGAATAATGTGCACTATACACGTAGACACTTAAAGCTAAATATTATGCCATAATAACCGGTCTAACAACTCCAGAAACACAAAAGTGGTTAACGCACAAAATAATTTACGCATTTTAATTATATATTCTTATTATGATTAAATAACATGGTTTTACATTATTTTCTATGGAATAGATACAGAGAGAACACTGTTGCTTTCAGAGGTGACGTGTTTAGTACCGGGAATAATAATAAAATTGAAAAGAAAAATTATATAAGTGTACTATTTTACGGATTATGTACAGAGGTAACCCAGTCAAATGGTAGAAAATAGGGAAAAGTTTTGAGATTGTTTTGAAATTTTTATTATTAAATTCTTCGAACATTTCTGTATAAAACAGATGACTTTTAAAAAAATTTGAGGGCCAAATTTACGATTTTCTACGAGACAAAATTGAAAAAATCTTAGTTTTTTAATATTTTTTGTGTTTAATGACCAATAACTTCTAAACTAATTAAATTTTTGACTTCCGGTTTCTTTTATCAAATTTTGAGAACGATTCCCTATAAGTTAGATTATTTTAAAATTTTGTTGAGGGTATTTGTTAAGCCAAAAAATAAAGTTTTTCTTCAAGAGAAAATTGAGAAATTTTAGTTTATAAAATTTATTTTGTGTTTAAAGACCTGTAGTTTCTGAACTAATAAAAAATTTGACATCCGGTTTCTTTTATTAAATTCTCGGAACAATTCTCTATAAGATAGATTATTCTAAATTTTTTGAAGGCCTTAGTTAAGACAAAATTTTAAGATTTTCGTCGCGAGAAAATTGAGAAATTTTAATTTTTAAAATTTATTTTGTGTTTAATGACCTGTAGTTTCTGAACGAATAAAAATTTTGACATCCGATTTCTTTTATCAAATTCTCTGAACAATTCTCTATAAGATAGATTATTTTATTTTTATCTTAAAGGCCAAAGTGAAGCCAAAATTTTAAGATTTTCGTCGCGAGAAAATTGAGAAATTTTAGTTTTTAAAATTTATTTTGTGTTTAATGACCTGTAGTTTCTGAACGAAATAAATTTTGACATCCGGTTTCTTTTATCAAATTCTCTGAACAATTCTCTATAAGATAGATTATTTTATTTTTATCTTAAAGGCCTGAGTGAAGCCAAAATTTTAAGATTTTCGTCGCGAGAAAATTGAGAAATTTTAGTTTTTAAAATTTATTTTGTGTTTAATGACCTGTAGTTTCTGAACGAATAAAAATTTTGACATCCGGTTTCTTTTATCAAATTCTCTGAACAATTCTCTATAAGATAGATTATTTTATTTTTATCTTAAAGGCCTAAGTGAAGCCAAAATTTTAAGATTTTCGTCGCGAGAAAATTGAGAAATTTTAGTTTTTAAAATTTATTTTGTGTTTAATGACCTGTAGTTTCTGAACGAATAAAAATTTTGACATCCGGTTTTTTTTATCAAATTCTCTGAACAATTCTCTATAAGATAGATTATTTTATTGTTATCTTAAAGGCCAAAGTGAAACAAAAAATTTTAAGATTTTCGTCGCGAGAAAATTGAGAAATTTTAGTTTTTAAAATTTATTTTGTGTTTAATGACCTGTAGTTTCTGAACGAATAAAAATTTTGACATCCGGTTTCTTTTGTCAAATTCTCTGAACAATTCTCTATAAGATAGATTATTTTATTTTTATCTTAAAACCCTGAGTGAAGCCAAAATTTTAAGATTTTCGTCGCGAGAAAATTGAGAAATTTTGGTTCTTAATATTTATTTTGTATTTAATGACCTGTAGTTTCTGAACGAATAAAAATTTTGACATCCGGTTTATTTTATCAAATTCTCTGAACAATTCTCTATAAGATAAATTATTTTATTTTTATCTTAAAAGCTTTTAAAAACTAAAATTTCTAAATTTTCTCTTGAAGAAAAACTTTATTTTTTGGCTTAACAAAGACCCTCAACAAAATTTTAAAATAATCTAACTTATAGAGAATCGTTCTCAAAATTTGATAAAAGAAACCGGAAATCAAAAATTTAATTATTTTAGAAGTTACTGGTCATTAAACACAAAAAATATTTAAAAACTAAGATTTTTTCAATTTTATCTCGTAGAAAATCGTAAATTTGGTTCTCAAATTTTTTTAAAAGTACTCTGTCTTATACAGAAATGTTCGAAGAATTTAATAATAAAAATTTCAAAACAATCCCAAGACTATTCCTTATTTTCTACCATTTGACTGGGTTACCTCTGTACATAATCGGTAAAATTGGATTCCCGGAAATTTCATCGCGGGAAAATTCATCGCGGAAAGTTCATCGCGGAAAGTTAATCGCAGGAAAATTCATCGCGGGGAAAATTCATCGCGAGGTAAATTAATCGCAGGAAAGTTCATCGCGGGAAAGTTCATCGCGGGGTAAATTCATCGCGAGGTAAATTCATCGCGGGCAAGTTCATCGCGGGAAAGTTCATCGCGGGGAAAATTCATCACGAGGTAAATTAATCGCGGGAAAGTTAATCGCGGACAAGTTCATCGCGGAGAAAATTCATCGCGAGGTAAATTAATCGCGGGAAAGATCATCGCGAAATAAATTCATCGCGAGGTAACTTAATTACGTAAAAGTTCATCGCGATGATAATTAATCGCCAAAAAATTAATTTCAGACATATTCATGATCTGTAAATTCTTCTTTGCAGACAAATAAATCACAATGTTGCGTGTTATTAACAACAGTTGCATAAGCGCAGAAGTGCACATTTGAAAAGCACGATGGTTTTAGGGACAGTTTTTCTACAATATTTTTTGAATTTTTTAAAACTAGAAAATATTTCTGCCTAACATTTTTCTGAACTTAACCCCATCATACTTTAAGAGTATTTTTAACAATATTTTTTGCATTTTTTTAAAACTAGAAAATATTCTTGTCTAACATCATACTCGAGGAGTATTTTTATCAAGGTTTTTTGAATTTTTCAAAACTAGACAATATTCTTGCCTAACATTTTTCTGAACATAACCCCAACATACCTACTCGAAGAGTAGGTATTTTTAACAAGATTTTTTGAATTTTTTAAAACTAGAAAATATTTTTGCCTAACATTTTTCTGAACTTAACTTACTCGAAGAGTAAATGCCACACCACCGAAAACCACAGCGTATAAAAACCATAACCACACGTCCGAAAAACCACAGCGTATAAAAGTTCCCGCACCACAATGTCCAGCTACCCATATACTAATTTTCACACTTCGATTTGCACATTTGTACCCAAACTAATCAATACTAACAAAACCCTAATTGAGTCCAACAGATCTCCGTTTTTTAAAAATAAACTAATCAATACTAACAAAACCCTAATTGAGTCCAACAGAACTCCGTTTTTTGACATAAACTAATCAATACTAACAAAACCCTAATTGAGTCCAACAGAACTACGTTTTTTTGACATAAACTAATCAATACTAACAAAACCCTAATTGAGTCCAACAGAACTCCGTTTTTTTGACATAAACTAATCAATACTAACAAAACCCTAATTGAGTCCAACAGAACTCCGTTTTTTTGACATAAACTAATCAATACTAACAAAACCCTAATTGAGTCCAACAGAACTCCGTTTTTTTGACATAAACTAATCAATACTAACAAAACCCTAATTGAGTCCAACAGAACTTTGTTACACCAGTTGGGTATTCGCCGGGAGCGGAGACATGGTGGGGACAACTGAATCGATCCCAGCGCTCATAGTGGTCAAAATTTCGTTAAATCATGCTCTTGTTGTAAATAAACATGTGAAAAAGATGGTTCACAATAGTTGTTGTGTCGTAAATTGCAACAATACAGGCAAATTCTACACATTTCCAATAGCTAGTTGGAAAGTAGAGAAAAGAAAGAATTGGATAAATACAGTTAAGAGAAAAAAGTAAGTAATGTATAACCTAATTCTGTTGAAAGTATAATGTAAATATAAAATAAAAGTATAAAAATAGAAATATACCTAAGTACCTATACAATTTAAAGGTGGGTTTATGCTCAAAAATTTAAGAATTAGTAATAAGAATAATTTTCAACCTTCTGAAGTGAAACGTGATTATATTTGTTAATCTGATGTTGCTGCGACTTTGATAATGGGGGTTTTCACGATTTTTTGGTTTTTTTATATGTTAATCTATACATTAAAATATAAGACCCGTATTTTTTCTTTTCGCTTAAAAGTTGCTAATAAGCCAGAAAAAAATTCATAAAGTTTAAAAAAATAAATGCCGCGAAAATCGATTCCGCGTGTAACAGTGTGACGTCACCAACATCTAGAACATACGTTCAACGCGCTGACAAGGACCGATACGTAGGTCTTACCTTACACAGTCAACATCTTGTCAACTTGAACAGAAAAACATAACCAAACTGTTTCATGCCGTTTCATTTCGATTAAAACCAACACAAAAATTCTTCAATAAACTGTAAGTAATTGTGTTTGAATCTAACCGAACTCGACAACGTGAACCCGTGAACGTTGGTGAACGTGTAAAAAATCGAAAAATCAACAGCTGGTCCATCGTCCAAACGACAAAAAACGAACTTACACGAACCAACTCCGGTTTGATATCAATGTTGGCTACGTCACACATGGCGCATTTCAATGAACGATTCAAAAGACTTACATTTTCAATTCGATAAAGAGGTAATAAATCTATCAAAATTAACAATTATTATCACTTTCCTATAACTTATACATGCTGAAAATTGATATCCAATAAGTATTTCTTTAAAAGCCGTAGGCTTGAAAACCCCCATTGATATTGATGTTTTTTATTATGAAGAAATGTATCCATACCGAGATCCATACCCATATCCATAGGTTATGTCATCTGTCAGATTATTTATAAATTACTATGACTGAAAATTTGGGTGTCAACTGTCACTGATTAACCACACACTATTCTAAAATAATAGTTTTTGATATTTATTTACATTTTTTATACTTACTTTGTCTATCATAACACGTTCTATTGTATAATCTTTCAGATTTGATATTGCACTTATATTTTTTAGCGATTAGAAATTTATATTCATTAATTTGTAAAAATTTGCCATTTCTCCAAAGTTTATAAAGCATGATTTAATGCGGCCGTCAGATGTCGCGTTCGTCGCGCTCCCTGCGATTATTGAGTTTCTATATCTTTCTTCGAAATTTGCAGTATTACACTTTTGTTTCTTAGCTATTGATGTTGTGAACGAATGGTAAATGACTTTTTAATCCTATTATAGAAATTGTAAGCCAAAGAACACCTGCAAACGTTAGAATTTTATGAACTTTCTTCAAGTGCAGTTTGTAAGGGAAAATATTAAATTTCATATTATAAAATAATTCGTGATCAATAAGGATTAACATAACACAACAAACCATTCCACATTACTACAATAAATATATTCGCGATGAATTTTCTCCGCGATGAACTTTCTCGCGATTAATTTATCTTGCGATGAATTTTCCCCGCGATGAATTTTCCCCGCGATGAACATTCCCGCGATGAACTTTCTCGCGATTAATTTACCTCGCGATGAATTTTCCCCGCGATGAACTTTCCCGCGATTAACTTGCCCGCGATGAATTTACCTCGCGATGAATTTACCCCGCGATGAACTTTACCGCGATGAACTTTCCTGCGATTAATTTACCTCGCGCTGAATTTTCCCCGCGATGAATTTTCCTGCGATTAACTTTCCGCGATGAACTTTCCGCGATGAATTTTCCTGCGATGAATTGTCTGGACACGGTAAAATTGTACACTTATATAATTTTTCTTTTGTTTTTATATTATTCCCGGTACTATACACGTCACTCTCTGTATCTATTCTATACAAAATAATGTAGAACCATGTTATTTGATCATAATAAGAATATATAATTGAAATGCGTAAATTATTTTGTGCGTTAACCACTTTTGTGTGTCTGGAGTTGTTAGACCGGTTATTATGGCATAATATTTAGCTTTAAGTGTCTACGTGTATAGTGCACATTATTCTCAACATTTTGAGCTATCATTGACGTGTCTACGTCATTCCGATCGAAAGTTATACGAGTTTGTCTGCATATATGATTTGCCATCCCTGAGGACCTTTTGGTCTCTCTCGAGGGAAGCAAGCGTCGGTAACCTTGGGACTTTCTAGGAGAGTTATACTACGTTATAAGGAACATCTGGGCAAAAAATTAGAATTCTATCTTCCATTATTAGGTTTGGCTAATTTTTGTCTAGATTGACTGGGCTATTGTGGCCAATACAACAGTACAAGAATGTTAAAATAATTGTATTTCAACAAGGATTATACTTGAAGGATCAATTATTAACAGTTGTATTTTTAAAATTTTAATTAAAAAAATTGTACATATAGAAATTCCGAAAAATTAATAAAAATTTCCTATTAATGCAAACTTTCACGGTTAATTTTTTAATAGAAATTTATTTTTAAAATTTTAAAAAGTCACATCTGTAGATCCATTCTTCTCTATTAAATGTTTATAAAACATTACTTTGAAGTCAATAATCATATATATTAAAAGGGAATGGAGGATCTATATCGTAATCATGAAACTTTCATGACTTCTAAAAATTCTATGGTTAAAGTTTTTATAAAAATTTCTACTTATAGATATATGTTTAAAGCTGATTCTTTTATATATTTGAAATTTTTTTAAACCATAATTAACGAGAAAAACCATAAAAACCATCAAATTTTCTTGGATTCACGTCTTCATTGGAATTAATTTTTGTTTTTTTGATTGTTGATGGAATGGTAGTTTGACAGATGTCATTTAGTGATATTTACAATTTTATGATTTTACATGCATTTATTTTAATTTTGTAGTAATTTGTAAATTATTTCAAGTAGTAGGTACTAAGAGAGAGACCGTAAATTTTTAAAATATTGTTGTTAATTTTTATAGTATTTTTAGAAAAATTTATTTCATTTTGACATTTATTAAAAGTACAGGTTTTACAAAATTATTTAGGATCCAAGTAGGTAAATTTTATTGGAAAAAATTAGAAGAATGACTGAGCGGTTGTATGACAGCTGTCATTTACTGACGTTTACAATTTGAAATTTCAGATGGATTTATGGTAAGTAATAGATATAATACGAGTAATTTGTAAATTATAGCAGGTAAAAAATGTTGGAGCACAAATGTTTTTAACATTTTCATCAATTTTAATATTAATTTTTTTAAATTTTTTTTATTTTGACAGTCATTTAAAACTACAGTTACATTAAAAGGCATTAGGAGTTTTAATAGTAGGTACATTCAAAGTAAAAATTATAACCAGTTTTATGTAACTTCCGGTTTTATAATTTTACCGGATGTTTTCACAAAATCATTGACTTTGATATCAAATTAAAGGGCTAAATGTGGGCTACTTTATAAAATAGTTAAAAATGGCGACCGACGATCGGTTTTTGTTTTCATGGAAATAATAATAAATGATAATTTCTTAAATTTATATAGGTACCTAATCAAGTTTGATATACACATAACATTTACTGTGCCTGCCAAACTTACATTCTTGCTTAAGAATGATGTAGTATAAAATTATACAGGTTGGTGGAGGTGAAATGCGAACATATATGACAATATATGACAATGGAGTTATCATGCTAGGCATCTTGATTTACATGGAATAAGTACTGTCAATGTCAAAGTAGCTGTCATATTACTGAAATTTTTATTTTCATTTAAAATATTTTCTTTTCATAATAATGTATGTGTATGAGCAGAACGAGAAAGTTTACATGCACTTTTAGATTTAATTATTATTTTTGTTATTGATTACTCTTTTTGCCACACAAATTCACATTACTTCGTTTTGTGACACTATACTACAAAATATATCAAGATACCTGCCATGAAAGTTCGATTGTCATGTATGTTCCAGTGTTCCCTATGTTCGCATTTCACCTCCACCAACCTGTATAAAACGGAGGCCGTAGGCCCGCATTTGGCATTTGTTTCATCCAAAAATAGTATATTACATACCGAGCGGGGAAATGGTTCATTACAGCCGAGCGTTTCATTAGATGACTGAGGTGCTTGCACCGAAGTCATCTATGAACGCGAGGCTGGAATGAGCCTTCCCGCGAGGTATGTATACTATTTTATTCACAATCCAATTGGTTATTGATATGCCCGTTTTAAATATTCATTTTATTCATATTTTATGACAGTTTTATTATAATTTGTTTTGATACTTCAACGCTCACTTCCCCGCTAGCCGGGAAGTAACGCTCACTTCCCCGCTAGCCGGGAAGTTTTTTCCGGCTAGCTGGGAAGTAAAGTAAACAATGACTCGCTTCCCAACTGTTTAGAAGGTTGGAAACGCACATATTACCAACCGATTGTGAATAAAAGTTATAATCATAGTATCGAGTCCATTTTTACTTCCCCGATCTATGTATAGAGGAAAGTATATTGTAATCGTATGATTTTTTGACAGTTCGAGATTTTGGTAAATCTTCACAGTTTAGAACCTACTGAACCCAAAAAACATAATTTAAATAAAAGTCGGTCTGTCACTATGTCTGTCTGTCTGGATATTGGATAACTTAAAAACGCGTTGGAAATTTGGACTGAAATTTTATATTTAAAATCTTGAGCCAAAAACTGCCTTCAATTTCGTTAATGAGCTTTATTCAACCGGTGGTACCAACTTTATAAACATACCTTTTTTATTTTTATCAAAATACTATCGTGTGTGGTATTAAATTAAAGCTCTCGGGAAAATAATTCTAGTAGAAAAAAATCTGATTTTAATAATTTCATGTTCATGTAATTAAGTATACGACTGTCATAATAATTCAAATTTTGTGTAGAAACCAATTTCATATGATCATGGACAAAAAGATATTGCAATTTCAAAAAAGTAGAATATTAATGGGGGCTTACAGGCCAAACTATTCTAGATGGCAGCCGTGGTCCAGTCCCAAAAAATGTGATATATGAACGCACACACATTGTGTCATTACCCGTGTATTTGAAATGTCAAAAATACTGTAAACAAGTATTTTAAACAGTGCGGTGTATGGTAGTAAATAGAAATTAATAATGGAATTATTACAATTACAAATTTAAAATACAAACATCTGATATCTGATATTTAAAACGTCAAATATTTGGAGGGGGTAAAAATTTTAGTTCTTGGGTCTGGAACACTAGCTCCACTTTAAGCCCCCATTGTACACACACACAACCAGTGGTACCAACTTTATAAACATAACTTATTTATTTTTATCAAAATACTATCGTGTGTGGTATCAAATTAAAAGATCTCGGGAAAATAATTCTAGTAGAAAAATAAAAATAACATTTCAACGATCGTCAATTTTTTATAAAAATTATTCAAATTATACCGAGTTTGGTGTCAGTTTAAAGCTCTCGGGGAAATAAGTTTAGTAAAAATGTAAAAAATGACATTTATGCGATTTTCAATTATTTTTCAAAAAAATATTCAATTTTTTTCAAATGTATTATCAAATTAAAGTTCTCTGGGAAAAAAATTTAGTCGAAGAATCAAAATAACATTTAAACGATTGTCAGTTCTTTTTACCTCTCGCCTTATATTCTATATTCTCTTTCGAGTGTGAGTATTTAATGAATAAGTACGTTTTACGATCCATAGAATAGGAATAAAGTATTTTCGAGATTGTGTGTGTTGTGTGTGTGCATTTTATTTTATTTTGACAGTCCCAAAAAAAGATGTTAGATGTTTAAGATCATTCAGAGTAAAATTATTAACATATTTAAAAATAGAAAAGTAAATAAGGAACTTTTTCACCGGAAAGTATCACAAATTCATCGAGTTTGATGTTAAATTAAAGGGTTAGAGCGTTAATAAAGAAGCACTAGGTAGCTTTTAAAATTATTGAAAATGATGGTCGACAATCTGCATTTTGTGTTTATCGAAAAAATTATAGAATAATACCGAGTTTGACATTTAGTTACCAGGTGGGCACTAATTTTATAATATTGTTGAAAATGGCGGCCACCGATGGTAAATTGTTTTTATTAAAAAATTATATAATCATATCGAGTTTGATATCAAATTCAAGGGCTGGATAAGAACTACCTAATTAATAACATGATTTAAAATGGTGGCCGACGATTAAAATTTGTTTTTATCAAAAACAGTACTGAATTATATCGAGTTTGTATCAAATTAAGGGCTGAACATGGGCTACTTAATTAATTAATGTAATAATTTAAAATGGTCAGGTGAGCAGTACTTTACAAAATTGTTGAAAATGGCGGTCAACGATTTTCGTTTGTTATTATCAAAACATTATTGATTCAAATCGAATTTGATATCAAATCAAAGGGCTAAATAGAGGCTACCTAATTATAGTATTAAAATTATTTAAAATGGTGACCGAAAGTTGATATTTGTTTTTGTCAAGAACAATATAAAATTATATCGAGTTTGATGTCAAATTAAAGTGCTAGATAAGAGCTAATTAATTAATAAAATGATTTAAAATGGTGGCCGACGATTGTCATTTCTTTTTATAAAAATGTCAGAATCCTATTGAGTAGGTTTGATATCAAATTAAATGTCTTGATGAGGGCTGTTACAGGATTGTTCAAAATGGAAACCGACGATCGTCATTTGTTTATATCATAAAATTGTTCAAATCACATTGATTTTGATATTAAAGTAAAGGCCTTGATAATGAGGACTGATTTACACAATAAGTGATAAAAATGATAGTGGACGATTAGCTTCTGTTTTTTACTTCCCCGATCTATGTAATAGAGGGAAGTATTGTAATCGTGATTTTTTGACAGTTCGAGATTTTGGTGAATCTTCACGTTTTAGACCCTAATATGGCGCGCCGTTTCGGAAAAAATTATTCACATGATTAATATATTTAGTTGGTGTTAAAATATAGATTTGGTTACTAAAATATAATAATAATTGATAAAATATATTTATTTTGAGTTAAAATATTATATCTTTACTATTATATTATTTTGTAATACACAAAATATTTTTAACACAGTTACAAAATAATTTTTTCACGAACGGCGAGTGCTGTTATTTAATATAGATTCGAGCTTGAAACATTTTCCGTCAGATGGATCCTGTGTCGCTCTTATAAGGCACGGGCACGTTACACAACATCACAACAAAAGGTAATCGCTCTACTAACTGTCATTATCATCGGTGATAGCGCTATCACATATGATAATCACTTGTAATATTACCCTAGAATATAATAGCACTTTTATGAGATTTGTGAGATGAGAGTATCTTCAGTTTGACAATTAGTAGAGCGCCCGTGCCTTATAAGAGCGACACAGGAGCCATCTGACGGAAAATGTTTCAAGCTCGAATCTATATTAAATAACAGCACTCGCCGTTCGTGAAAAAATTATTTTTTTCAAAATCGGCATGAAAATCGTCATTTCCAGACTAATTTGCGGCATGAAAGTAAGATTTTCATGACTAGGCATGAAATAGTATATTATGCCCTGTTCACACGTTGCTACTTTGAAGACACATTCGTGCTACTGTAGCAAGAAAAAATTTGAGTCGCTTGTCAAATAGCAGCGCTGCTAATTTGTAGCATCAAAGTATCAAGAACTACTCGTTGATAATTTCACATCGTTGATCGTTGTGTGTGTAGATAGCGATTTTTTGCGGTAATTGTTTCGATTTGAATTTCTTTTCATGCTACAGTAGCACGTATGCGTCTTCTGTCTTCAAAGTAGCAACGTGTGAACAGGGCATTACATTACAAGTCATGAAAATGTTTCATTGCAGACGAGGAGGCGTTTGAAGAATGCGAGGATGCGCAGCGTCCGAGCTTCATAGCCTCCGAGTCAAGCAAAGACATTTTTATGACGCGTGATGTATTCTTTTTTTTTTAAATCGGCAATTAAGCTTAAAATTATAAAAAAATTAGGTTTGCATAAATCATCAGAGCTGTGACAAATTTTAGAAAAAGTTGTCATGACAAGTAAACAAAGTTGAAAGTAAAAATGACTAGGCATGAAAATTTTATGTTCATGCCTAGTCATGAAAATCTTACTTTCATGCCGCAAATTAGTCTGGAAATGACGATTTTCATGCCGATTTTGAAAAAAATATATTTTAACAATTATTATTATATTTTAGTAACCAAATCTATATTTTAACACCAACTAAATATATTAATAATGTGAATATTTTTTTCGAAACGGCGCGACATACCCTAATGAACCCAAAAAACATAATTTAAAAAAAAGTCGGTCTGTTAGTCTGTCGGTCTGTCTGGATGTTGCATAACTTAAAAACGCGTTGGAATTTTGGACTGAAATTTTATATTTAAGATCTTGACCCAATTTCGGACTTCTAGTTCGTTAATGAGCTTTATTCAACCAGTGGTACCAACTTTATAAACATAACTTTTTTTTATTTTTATCAAATTAAAGCTTTCGGGAACATAATTCTAGTAGAAAAA
Source organism: Agonum fuliginosum (assembly GCA_947534325.1). Lineage (NCBI taxonomy): Eukaryota > Metazoa > Arthropoda > Insecta > Coleoptera > Carabidae > Agonum > Agonum fuliginosum. Next base: position 18,718,278 of record OX384034.1, on the reverse strand, counting down.
TAAAAACAACATTTAACCGATCGTCAATTGTTTTTTTAAATACGTTATTCAAATTATACCGAGTTTGGTGTCAATTTTAAGCGCTCGTGGAGATAAGTTTAGTAAAAATGTAAAAATGACATTTATGTGATATTCAATTTTTTCTCAAACAATTATTCATATTTCTTCAAGTGTATTATCAAAAGTTATCTGAAGAAAAAAATTACTTGGAGAATTAATAACAACATTTAAACGATGGTCAGTTGTTTTTATCTCAGAATCATTTTTTCAAATTTTATATCAAATTTAAGGTTTTGATAAGGGTTGACAATATTGTTCAAAATGACGTTCGACAATCGTCTTTTGTTTTTAGTTGGATAACCAGGATAATTTTTTTATTTTTTATTACACATTCTAAGTATTCTAAAATTTTAATGGCTTAACTAAATATTATATTGAAGAAGGAAGTTGAATAATTTGAAGTTGTAAATAAATAATTATAATTTCATCATAAGAAAAGATTACATTTTTTTTCGGTAGAGTCTAATTGTGAAAATTGTTACAATTGCGGGTCATAACGCTTCTTATATACTAAAAGGCATGATGCACTATATTTTCAGTAGCTTAGCATCCGTTTTTCAAATCGCCTACATCCTAAACGGTTCAACCGATTTTGATGAACTTTTTTTATTTGATAGAGGTTAATGAGACGTAGTGCTTTTTGAGTATATAAATATTTTAGATGACGTGGTAGTCGAGGGACAGTTGAAAAACAGTGACTTTTTGATTTTATAAAATAATTTTATGTGTCTTATTATATTAGAGGATGGTTTATTCTATAATTTTGCCAAATATCCAGACAATCGGTACTATAATAGCAGAGTTATTAATTAATAACTGAAAATTTAACAAAAAAGTGGTGAGAGTGTGCCATGATTGTATTTGTTATATAAATTTTTTAATAAATAAATAAAATTTAATTACAATGTTGTCCGAATCATGTCGTGTTTGATATCATATAATAGTTATTTGTGTCAAGGCTTAAAAAGTGATCTTTTTTGGCCGAATCTGAAGTTTGCAGACGAGGCGTAGGCCGAGGCCAGCAATTCAGGTGAGGCTAAAAACACTTTTAAGCCGAGGTGCACACAACATTTTTTAGGTGGCTATCAAAAAATATATAATTTTATGTTATAATTTTATTTATATAATTTGGGCTTACTAAGTTGTAGGTAAGTTCTTCTAAATATATTTACCAATAAAAATTAAATAAATTTGTAATTTAGCGGCCGTAAAGTAAATGCGGCCGTGAAGTAAAAGCGGCCGTGAAGTAAATGCGGCCGTAAAGTAGTCATTTTGACAGGTGTCAAAAAATGTGACACTTTACGGATGTCAAAGGATACGTAAAAGAACTAAGTATTTATGCAATAGCCACCTAAACAACATTTTTGAAAATGGCTTTTGAAAAAAGAAATCAAAAATGGCCGCCAATCTACGGCCACCATTTTAAACACAAAATAATATTCATTACATCCAATCGATTACGATTGCCATAGAAGTGTTAACGAATTCTTACGTAAAACTTTGTTTGTTGAGGTTAATTTTTTAAAATTATTAAATATTTTACAAAAATAGTATATTGTGTTATTAGGATTAAAAGTGATACTTTGTTTGATGAGCAATTAATTTACATTTGCGAGGCGAAGCGTAGCGAAGCCGAGCGGATGCAAAAATTGCGAATCAAACAAAGACACTTTTAATCCAAATAACACATACTATTTTTTCTTCAACCAAGAAAATTACATTTTAAATTATTGAAATATTTTGTTGAAATATGATTGAAACTAAGAAGGTAGCTTTGCTTTAACTTTTGTTTTGTTTACAAATTTTATTGTTCTGTCAAACTAAAATAAATCAAGAGTTTTTCTGGAATTATGCTCCTGATAATACATACCTGATGATTAAAGTAAGTGTTTAAATATGAGGAATGAGAATATAACTATCTAAATATTATTAATTTTTATAGATTGTTGTAATACTGGAAATTTCGGGTGCATGCCGTTGCGATGAATTGGTACATTTAAAGATTGATGTTATTGAAGACGTCAAATCAGCTTTACTGGTAAACATACATGGTACACTGCTAAAAAAATATTACGGTTCGATGAACCTAGCACTATAATATCCTCCATTCGTGATGATAATATCAGTAGAAAAATAATAATAAATAATCAAGCTCAAGAAATATTACGCTCCCAAGATTCTAGTAGAAATACAGAATCTACTTTTAAGCTTAGGATTAAAAGTACTTTTAAGCCTAGGATTAAAAGTGTTACCTAGCAACAGTTACATTTTTTTATTAATAACAAAAACGTCAACTTTTAATACTAAAAACAGTATTAAAAGAACCAACTTTTAAGACGGTTGAAGAAAAAAATTGTTTTCTTCTAGATTAATTTGTATTATTGTTATGTATTGTTATTCATTGTTGTACTTGCTTTAGGATTAAAATAATTTATATTTTAATAATTTTTTGTTTAAACATACGTTGCAATACATCGTTGAAAAGAGAAAAAAAAACGCTATTCAACCATGTAAAAATCCAATATGGCGCCCATATAAAATAAGGAAGTTACTATTAATATCTTGGAAACCGCCATCTTGAATTTTATTCTGACATCATTTTTTAGTTTCTCTCATCAAATCATGTAACTTTTATATGAAACATTTTTTAATATCTTTTATAATTACGGAGTAATTTGCCTTTTTTTTAAATCGCGATTTTCAGTTTTTTTTGAATAACTTTCAAACTGTTTGGAATTTTGAATGTTTCTCAACGGAATCTAAATAAGCCCTAAAAACTGCACAACATTGCCCATTTAACCGACCTCGTAGCTCCTATAGTTTGCGAGATCCCAATGGTGACCCAATCAATTTGGGACATCCTGTATATTTGAAATTTTTTAAAACCATAATTAACGAGAAAAACCATCAAATTTTCTTGGATCCACGTCTTCATTGGAATTAATTTTTGTTTTTTTGATTGTTGATGGAATGGTAGTTTGACAGATGTCATTTAGTGATATTTACAATTTTATGATTTTAAATTCATTTATTTTAAGACCGTAAATTTTTAATATATTTTGGTTAATTTTTATACTATTTTTAGAAAAATTTATTTAATTTTGACATTTAATAAAAGTACAGGTTTTACAAAATAAATTAGGATCCAAGTAGGTAGATTTTATTGGAAAAAATTAGAAGAATGACTGAGCGGTTGTATGACAGCTGTCATTTACTGACGTTTACAATTTGAAATTTCACAAGGATTTATTTTAAGTAATAGATATAATACGAGTAATTTGTAAATTATAACAGGTAAAGAATGTTGGAGCACAAATGTTTTTAAGATTTTCATCAATTTAAAGACATTAGGAGTTTTAATAGTAGGTACATTCAAAGTAAAAATTATAACCAGTTTTTTGTAACTTCCGGTTTTATAATTTTACCGGATGTTTTCACAAAACCATCGACTTTGGTATCAAATTAATGGGCTAAATGTGGGCTACTTTATAAAATAGTTAAAAATGACGACCGACGATCGGTTTTTGTTTTCATGGAAATAATAATAAATGATAATTTCTTAAATTTATATAGGTACCTAATCAAGTTTGATATACATATAACATTTACTGTGTCTGCCAAACTTATATTCTTGCTTAAGAATGATGTATAAAATTATATAAAATGGAGGCCGTAGAGGCCCGCATTTGTTTTATCAAAAAAAGTTATAATCACACTACTGAACCCAAAAAACAATTTAAAAAATCCGATGTGGCCAACACATGACCTCTTACTTACTCACAAATATACCATTGTAGAAGGGAATTCGGGAATTGTAGTTTTATAATATTATTAAAATTTATTATGAGCTTATAAATAATAAATAACATTTCATATTTTCCATTTCAATTTGTCAAAAAGTCAAAAATTTATGACATTAACACTCAAATATTTTATTTTTTGTTTTCATGGGTAGGCAGATAAATCAAAATTGTAACAAATTTGTAGAATTTTTAACTTCTTATAATTGGAAAATGGTGCTAGATAGAAATAACGTTTTGAATACATATTGTAAACAGTAACATTTATTATACAATGTTATTAAAACAATTCCTAGAAATTCATAAATTTTGAGGATATTCCAGAAAAACTCTTCAGATCTTCAAGAAACTACCACTTCTGGTAGCACGATCAACACCAAAATCTAATCAGATCTAATCTAGGGAGTCAGAATATTACATACAAAATTTCAAATGTTTTTATTCAGTGGTATTTGAGTTATCGTACCTCCAACATCCATCCTGACACACAGACACACACACAGACACACACACACACAGACACACACACACACACACACACACACACACACACACACACACACACACACACACACACACACACACACACACACACACACACACACACACACACACACACACACACACACACACACACACACACACACACACACACACACACACACACACACACACACACACACACACACACACACACACACACACACACACACACACACACACACACACACACACACACACACACACACACACACACACACAGACACACACACACACACACACAGACATCATCGCGAAATTATCAAAATCGTGTTCTAGGGACCTCAAAACGTGCTTATCCATTGAAAACTCACTATCGAAATTTTAGCATGATTACAATAAATTAATACCTCTCTTACAGATATGAGTGGCGAGAGGTAAAAAAGTTGGTCTGTCACTGTGTCAGTCTGTCTGGATACATTGGCGGATCCAGGGGGGGGCGATCTCCCCCCCCCCCCTTGGCAGTTGGTAAATTTTAATTTTATTATTTAATTATACCTACACTAAATATAATTTTAATAAAATAACAATTGAAAAATATATTATTTTGTAATTATAGCAGTAAGGCGATCACCCCCCTTTGAGAGAATTTGATCATTTCCCAATTTTCATTTCATTTATTTTTACCTCTCGCCACTCATATCTGTAAGAGAGGTATTGTAATCATGCTAAAATTTCGATAGTGAGTTTTCAATGGATAAGCACGTTTTGAGGTCCCTAGAACACGATTTTGATAATTTCGCGATGATCGTGTGTGTGTGTGTGTGTGTGTCTGTGTGTGTGTGTGTGTGTGTGTGTGTGTGTGTGTGTGTGTGTCTGTGTGTGTGTGTGTGTGTGTGTGTGTGTGTGTGTGTGTGTATGTGTGTGTGTGTGTGTGTCAGGATGGATGTTGGAGGTACGATAACTCAAATACCACTGAATAAAAAAATTTGAAATTTGGTATACAATATTCTGACACCCTAGATTAGATCTGATTAGATTTTGGTGTTGATCGTGCAACCGGAAGTGGTAGTTTCTTGAAGATCTGAAGAGTTTTTCTGGAATATTCTCAAAATTTATGAATTAATAGGAATTTTTTTAATAACATTGTATACTAAATGTTACTATCTACAATATGTATTGACAGCACCAATTCTATCATCAATGGTTTTGGTATTGAGAATACAAGAACGTGTATAGTGGTACCTAAACACATCCAAACTGTAGTCTTACAACAGTTTTGCTCACGCGACCTCACTACAGTTCTTCTTAGTGGAGTCACTGATCAAAGCGAAGACATTGTCGTAGCTTCTTGCTACTTACCCACAGACTCCGCACAGCTTCCTCCCAGTCCAGAACTGGCTAAGCTGGTAGAGTTCTGTGAAAGCAATCGCAAGCATCTTATTGTTGGATGTGACTCTAACTCACACCACCCTATCTGGGGCAGCAAAGACGTTAACCCTAGAGGCAGATCGCTATGTGAATATATCACCAGTACTAACCTGGAAATTCTTAATAAGGGCGACGAACCTACCTTTGTCACTTCTCGTGCTCAAACTAGGATCGACATCACCCTTGCTACATCAAAAATATCCGAAGACATCTCGGGATGGTGTGTATCACCTGAGCTGTCTATGTCTGATCACAAATGGATATGTTTTACTCTGAATGCTAAAAACATTGAGAAAAGGACCTTTCGCAATCCTAAGAGAACTGACAGAAACTTATTTCAAGACCTTCTATCTTCAGAACTTGAAAAATGTCAGATACCTGATGAAGTAAATGTTGTAACACTTGAAAATTGCGTCAACAATCTTCAAAGCGTCATCATTAACTCATATGAAAAGGCTTGTCCTTTAAGTGTAGTCAACCCTAAAAACGCACCATGGTGGTGCAAGGAGCTAGACAAAATGAGAACAAATCTCAGGAAATTGTTCAACAAAGCAAAAAACTCTAAAGACGAAGCAGACTGGCGTTCTTTTCAAGAACACAAATCTGTTTATAAGAAAACCATTCGTCAAAAACAACGATCTGCGTGGCAAAACTTTACAAGCAGCATTGAGGCTACTGCTCCTGTTGCTCGTTGAAAAAGGTTTTCTCAAAAGATCCAAACTTACAGCTTGGCTGCCTCAAACACGAGGACGGCTCTTATGCTTCTTCTTTAACAGAAAATAATGAAATCTTGTTAAAAACTCATTTTCCAAGCTGTGTAATTTCTCAAACCAACAATTGGGCAGCACGCGAACACACCTCCTCGGAGGAAGCGTTCACGCTATCCTCCAAAATTGTTGATGAGACACGTACAACCTGGGCAATAAACTCTTTAAAGCCATATAAATCACCAGGTATGGATGGCATAGTACCTTCCCTTCTTCAGTGGGGATGTGAGCAACTGCTACCTCATCTGGTTTGGATTTTTAAGGCGTGTTTAACCTTCACATATGTACCTCTACAATGGAGGGAAGTGAAAGTAGTGTACATTCCTAAACCAGGACGGTCAGACTACTCATCACCTAAATCTTATCGCCCAATAAGTCTTACCTCAGTTCTTCTTAAAACTCTGGAAAGACTGTGCGACAGATACATTAGAGAGACTGCGCTTTCTCGCCATCCTCTTCACCCTAATCAACATGCCTACATCCAGGGTAGATCAACCGAGACTGCACTTCACGCTGTAGTTAGTAGGATCGAGAGATCGATGGAATGTAAAAATTCCACCCTGGGTGCTTTCATTGATATAGAAGGAGCTTTTGACAAAGCGACTTTTAACTCCATAGTCAACGCTCTAAGTGAACATGGCGTTGAACAACCACTAATTATGTGGATTCAGTTCATGCTTGAACATAGAGCCGTTAAGTTTTCGTCAGAAAACTCAACCATAAGGGGTTACGTTACCAAAGGTTGTCCTCAAGGAGGAGTCCTTTCACCTCTCCTTTGGGTCATTGTAGTTGACAGCCTTTTACAGCTACTCAATAGCAATGGTTTCTACACCGTTGGTTATGCAGATGATATTACAATTCTGCTAAATGGCAAATTTGAGAACACACTTTGCGAAGTGGCCAACAATGCTCTCAAACTTCTTGAATCTTGGTGCGAGGAACACTCTCTTTCAGTTAACCCAACCAAAACTGAGATGGTCCTTTTTACCAGAAAACGTAAAATCGGCAGACTCAACATGCCGAAACTCTTCAATCAAACTCTAGGCTTTTCAGATACAGTTAAGTATCTGGGAGTTACACTTGACTGTAAATTGACCTGGGGTCAACATCTAAACCAAAAAGTTGAAAAAGCCTGCATTGCCTTCTGGCAATGCCGTCGTGTTATGGGTCGAACTTGGGGGCTAACTCCCAAGCTCTCACTTTGGCTCTACACAGCGATCATTAGGCCAATGATTACGTATGGTGCTCTGGTCTGGTGGTCTAAAGTCAGGCAACCAACAGCATCTTCGAAATTAGAACATGTACAGAGACTGGCATGTTTAGCAATTACTAGTGCAATGCGCACTACACCGACAGCGGCTATGGAAGTCCTTCTGTGTCTCACTCCTCTTAATCTTTATATAGAGGAGGTAGCACTAAAGACTGCTCTACGCCTCTCACATTCAGGTTTCCTACCAAAATCAGGAGTAAGCTGCAAACACAGCTCTATACTGCAAGAAGCATTTCGTTCTGCTCCTCCTTTGCAGATGAATGCGGACTGCATACCTCCCAAATTTAACTTCGATAAACCCTATCGTGTTATACTAGATGGTCAGGGAGCCTCCAGACCTGACATCTTCATCTTTACAGATGGCTCCAAAACGTCAACAGGCTCAGGCTCGGGAATCTTCTCCGAAGAACTGAACCTTAACGTTAGCATACCCCTTGGTGTCCACACCACTGTCTTCCAGGCTGAGATTATGGGGATTATGCAGAGCGCAATACTTGTGAATGAACTTCAGGTTCAAAGCAAGTCAATTAGGATAACAACAGACAGCAAGGCAACTCTTCAAGCTCTCAATGGCTGCAAAGTCACGTCAAAGCTTGTCGAGCTATGTCAACAAGCACTGTCCGTCATATCCAAGAACAATGCCGTAGAACTCACTTGGGTTAAAGGGCATAGCGGTAATGAAGGTAACGCTAAGGCTGATGAACTTGCTAGGCAAGGCTCGTCTTCCCTGCCTTGTGGCCCGGAACCAATACTTCCGTTGGCAACTTCAACTCTTCATGACTTTGTCAAAAACTTAAGCTTTGAAAATTTTTCAGTCCACTGGACTACCACACCTCAATGCAGACATGCAAAGAGACTAATTGCGAGGCCAACTATTAAACTGGCAAACTATCTCACTCGACTCTCTCGGAATAACCTTCAACTTCTTGTCGGCATTTTGACGGGACACAGTCGTTTAAACAAACACATGCACCGCATGAAAATCGTCAACAGTCCTTTATGTAGAGACTGCGAAGAAGAAGATGAAACTGTGGAGCACATCCTATGTGAATGCCCTGCTTTGTCTTCAAAAAAAGGATCCATGCTAGGGGAATTCTGGCCGGACATGGCCACCCTAAGCACAACTCCCGCTGCTGACCTGTTGGCTTTCTTCCTGAGTGTGGAATGGCTTCAGGATCTGTAGCAAGGAGCTGTGCTACCCGGAGGATGTACAATGGGCCCGTCTGAGCGGCCTAAGTGCATGTGGAGTTTCTACTCCACCCTCCCTTTTATATCCAAGATCCAAGATGTATTCAAAACGTTGTTTCTATTTTCCAATTACAAGAAGTTAAAAATTCTACAAATTTGTTACAATTTTGATTTATCTGCCTACCTATGGAAACAAAAAATAAAATATTTGAGTGTTAATGTCATATGAATTTTTGACTTTTTGGCAAATTGAAATGGAAAATATGAAATGTCATTTAGTATTTATAAGGTCATAATAAACTTTTACCGGTTTCAGGATTTTAAATCTATATTTACATGCACAAAAGTAGGCTGGTAAGTAAGTAATAACTGTATTCTGTAAGGTAATATTACCATACTGAAATGTCAAAACAATCAAGAAAATGAAAATAAAACAATGATAATATAACACTATTTATTAATACAAACGGAACTCAAAACAACAATAATACAAAAATTACTTCTCCTGCTTATCATAATATATTTTAATTACATTAAATAAAAAAATTATTTATAAATATGATACAAAACAATTGAAACCATGACGTTAAATAAAAACTTACAGACAAAACAGACTTACTTGATCACCTTCTAAAATGATGACAATGACGATATTCATTAAAGAATTTCAAAAACTAATATTCATTAATGACGTTAACGTGTTATTATTCTGAAACCGATAAACTATTGAACAAACCACGGATGTTATGAGTCATAACAGGCCTTAGATGTCTTAAAATCCTCGCTCTACGAGCTCGGATTTCAAACTGACATCTGCGGCTGTAATGATACTCATAACATTCCTAGGTATGTTAATAGCTATAATAATATTATAAAAACTACAATTCCCGAAATCCCTTCTAGTACAATGGTATATTTGTGAGTAAGTACTACATAATATATAGGTACTTATATTAGAAAAATAAAAATAGTAGAGTATGGCGAGAGGTTATGTGTTGGCCACATCGAATTTTTATTATATACGGTAGTGTGTGTGCGTGCTCGAAAAAATGTTAAAATTTTAAAAATTAGATTTCTTTTTTTAAAACTTAATGTCAAAAAGGCTGGAATGTAGAATAGGTGTTTAAGAGAAAATGCGTTTTTTTTAGGAGATCGTTTATTATGCCTAAATATGACCTAAACAAGCAAAATTAGGCCGCGGAAAAGTGTTTTCAATATGTTTTTTTGAAGAAAATGAAATTTTTTTGGTTAAGACTGCGTTACAAGCCCTCTATGTAAAAACGTGGCCAATTTTTGAACAAACCAGAGTTTAAAACCGCCTATGGAAACACATGGCCACCTTAGTATAGAGCTACTTTCCTAAAGATGTCACTGGAAACAGTCAAATAGTCAAGTAGTGGGAGAACCTTTGATCGCGGTGAGAACTGTCGTGTTGGATAGTTACGGGGCAAGGGGTGTAAAGCCAGATAGGAACCAAAACGAATGCATCGCCATCGCACACAGAACTTTATTCGGCTTCACAAATTTATGAACGGTGTTTTCATTCCGGTATCCATACTTACCCAGATAGTCTTAATAATATTTTTAGATTGATGTAAATTGTACATTAGGAGTAAAGAAAATAATGTCTTATTTACTGATAAAGCAAAATATTTTAATTTCTATGAAATTCTATAAAACTATAACACAATTTTTATATAAATTAGCTGTAAATTTTTCTACAAATATATATTTTTGCGAGTTCTGGGGTTGAATATAATTTATATAAAAATAAAATACCTAAACAATACAATTACATTTTTTTATCGCTTATATTTAGATGACTTTGGGTTTTATAAAATAATTATGTTTTTTTCCCGTTGATTTATGTAAGCGTTGTATAGTGTACGAGTATGTTTGGAAGTGAATCATAAAAAAATAATATCAACAGAAAAAAATATTAAAAGTTTTTTTTGAAATCACGCGCTTGTAGCGGCTCCCGCTTTATGCGTAATTCCTAAATTGATTATTTATATTATTTTTATTTATTTTATGGAATTATTATACATTTTTCCAATGTTATCATCATTCGGTTCATCACTTTCTTCAACTTCTAATTGCTTTTCGGTGCAGATATTGAAAAAAATAACGTGTGCATCTCGAGACAAAAGTGTTCTCCCGACTCGTGCGGTGGCAGCCCTCGCTTCGCTCGTGTTGCCAACTCCGCACTCTTCGGAAAAAACGGCACTTTCGTCCCTAGTTGCACAATATACTATAGACGTATCTTATTATCTGCCAGTGATTATGACATCGTTATAACATTATTTAATTTTCTTTTGTTTTAAAATTAATTTTCTACCCGTATCCCCCGAATATCTCGCGAAAAACATAACAATTCTCAAGAAAAAATAATTTTTTCTTGAGAAAATTTTTTTCAGACAAAACTTCATTTTTTATATCACGGAATCCGATTCTGTAATAAAACTGGGGGTTATCATTTATGATAACGAAGCAACCAACTCCTCCCCCAGATGGCGAGGGGGAAACTTTCATTTGGTGCCATTCGATAGAACTTTTTTTTGTTTCTCAACCCGTTTTGTTTTTCGCGAGATATTCGGGGGGAACGGGTGATCTGAAGCAGCCTATATGTTTTGATTTCCAAATCGTAGTAGGTAAAATAAAAGAAAATCGTTATTTCATTAGTTGTAGCTGTAGGTAGAAGATATAGAAAAAATATCAAATAAACAGGTACCTATTATAAAATGTAGGTTCATTTTTCACGTATCGTACGTCAAATTGTAACTATCGCTCTATTTTATACGATTTTTGCCATTTCGGTTTTTACTAAAATCTTATCAGCTCTTCGCAAAAATATATAAACGTAATACAAAATATTAAAATTTTATGTTCAGCAGAATTTTTGATAAATAGTCAAAATAGGTTCTACGAGTACTAAACGTGGTTAATGACAATAATCTCGACATCGATTTCTTTTCATGATGCCTTTGCCTATTAGAGGTATAAAAATGAACCGTTACAAGTTGCCAATGTCTTTAATTTTCTAAATTAATAAAATACCTACATGTGAATATAAAAAATAAAAGATTTAGTATTAATATTATCTTAGATGTAAAGACATATTTTTTTGCTCCTCGGGGAGTTAAATACGTCTTTAGTCTGTATTTTTAGAGACTGATGTTCTTAATTTGATTCCAGGTATTATTTTCATAATTCATATTCAATCCCTTTTTAGAATTGAATTATTTAATCCCATCGTCAAGTAAATACGTGCGATTTCTTACAGAGTATCTATGCAAAATATATTTTGTTTATAAAAATAAGATATGTAAACGAAAAATCTTTGTTATTGGTAATCTTATACGATTCAAATTCTGGTCATTGATTCGGCGGTACCTCATGAATAGTACGGCCTTTATAATATCTTCATGTGATTTCAACACACACAAAAATGAACATCTATGAACGTACCTATATTTCTTATTATTGGAAAATAAAGCTATATTCATGTTAATTTGTCTCAGATATACATAAAACATAAGTATTTGACACTAATTGTTGACAACAATGAATGAATGAGCGTATGTTTATTGTTTTGTGCGTGGCAGTCTCCCGACCTAGAATAACAGTTAGACGAACATTTAATTATTGACAATAATGTGATGTACGTTTAATATTTTTTATTTCCTATTATTTTTCTAAAAACTAGAAAATGTGAATTGGTAAATAAGTAGGTAGGTACTCTGCATAGCAAATAGGCTTGAATCTGTTTTCGTTGAGATTCAATGCGCGGTTTTAATATTGTAATAATATAATGTAAATAGATTTATTCCATCTTTGTTTAGCAAAATTTTTTTTGGTACGCTTCTTCATACACCTTTTCTTCCCATTGTAACAAATTATATTATTACACGGCAAATACCCCGAATACACAATGTATAAAATCAACAAAAACAATATAACTAATAAAACCAAAATAAAAACAATACAATGAAACAACGAAACAAGACAACATTAACAAATAATAATTATAGCAAATAAGTGCAAAATATAAGAAAAACTATGATAGCGCTTTTAACGAGATTCTAACATAAATATACAATACAATGGCAGCTTGAAATTCGAAAACTTCAGCGCCAAATGTAAAAGCGACAATCGTCCATCTATGAGAGAATGCCTGAACTTTTTCTGCTCTTGAGAGCTACTCAAACTACATTAATTTATAGTATTTTGTATTGCATTTTAATATCAAAGAATATTTCTTAATGGTCCAACTTCCTAAATTCATTAAAAAATATAATCTAGTGGCTCCATACGTTTATATAGTGATAAGTTCGATAATTTAATACTTTTCACAAATATTTAATGTTGATTTAATGCTATTTATTATGAAAATATATCGACCCACTACATATCATTTTTGTTAAATCATATATCTAATGATTATTTTTCTCAGTATTGCCATTAATGAATGCGGTACAAATTAAAATAATTACTGTTAGCAGGCAACCATTCGTACTCATAACCCAGTCTTAACCTCAATGTGTCAAAATTGCAAAAAAATGAATAAAACGACGTTTTTGTATGTTAACCTGAATGTGTCAAAATGGCTAAAAATAAAGCCCCACAAACTCTGTTTTTGTTTTTACTGCACTAACAAAGCTAACAAAACCGTAATAGAGCCCAACAAACTCGGTTTTGGTATTTACTACACTAACAAAGCTAACAAAACCGTAATAGAGCCCCACAAACTCGGTTTTGGTATTTACTACACTAACAAAGCTAACAAAACCGTAATAGAGCCCCACAAACTCGGTTTTTGTTTTTACTGCACTAGCATAGCTAACAAAACCGTAATAGAGCCCCACAAACTCGGTTTTGGTATTTACTACACTAACAAAGCTAACAAAACCGTACTAGAGCCCCACAACCTTAATTCCATTATACTCATTTCCACACCACCCTTGAGGTAGAGTACAGTAGTGATGTATCTAAATGATACCGCATACACACAAGTCTTTACCTTTTGCTTCCTTTCTGACATCTCCAAATCCAGCCGTCTATACGAGAAGAATCCTCGGTCAACGTCAGGCTGCCCCCACATTTACGACACCGTCTAGTTCGTGGAATCAAGTTCCACTCCTGCAACTGGTGCAAAAGAGCAGACTTGTCCTCACAATGCACTCACACTCACTGCTCACTACTATAGCAGACATCGTATAGAACAATTAAACAATGTTTGTTATAAACAAACTCATTTTTTTTTGTATTCATGTTTTTAACATGGCAAACACTATTGAAATTTATATTAATCTAAAACAAAAATGTAATATTGTATTTATGTCAAATAATTTCGAAAACTTAAAAAAAACAGGTAATAAAAGCCTTATATCTGTGAAAAATATATTTATTTATTGATATCTCTATTACATAAATGTATAAAAACGTTAAATCACATGTTTAATCAGTTAATTTTTCAGCATAACCAGTGTTGACAGTTGTCAAAAATTTTACCCTAAAAACTAACAAAATCGACCCTAATTCTTGCAAAATTTTGCTTTATTCTAGGACAGAGAATAGGAATGAACCGATTGACACCAAAAAAAACGAAATTCCTTTTAAACACCTATTCTACACTTTAGCCGTCAAGAATGGTATATCCATATCTCAAATTAAATTCGAAAAAATATTAATATTTTAAAAATTGGATTTCTGCATTTTTGTACTAGGTGGTCAAATTAAATTCGAAAAAATGTGGTCAAAGGTGGAGATATGTCCATATCTCAAATTAAATTCGAAAAAATATTAATATTTTAAAAATTGGATTTCTGCATTTTCTTAACTTTATGTACTAGGTGGTCAAAAATGGTATGTCTGCAATTTCTTAACTGAATGTACTAGGTGGTCGAAATAGTTATTTACGAACCAAATGCGGGAAGATTTTCATCCCACATGAGCAGTTTTTTTGAAACACGAGCGGAGCGAGAGTTTCATTTACGCGAATGCTGGGATGGGTCTTTCCGCAAGAGGTTTGTACAATGTTTTTTGTAACGAATGAAACTATAATCAAATACATTCAAGTTGTAGTTGTAGTCTTGTCATTAAATTTGAGGTTACGATGCTTTTTGTACTCACTACTACCGACAGATGGCGCGCTGCACACAAGTTTTATTTTTAAATATTGGCAGTTTTCGGTGATCTTCACTAATTATAATTCCCGGAAGTAACACTTTGTAAACTAAATTGTATTATTTTTAAGATGATTTTACTCTGAAATGTCTAGAAAAGCCAGTGTTTTCTGCATTTTTCCTGATTGACTGCACTGGGAAATTGACATTTCCGATTGTCAATTGCGTCTTTAATATGTCATTTCCTAGGTGATGAGTACAAAAACGGTATATCCATATCTCAAATTAAATTCTAAAAAATATTAAAATTTTAAAAATTGGCTTTCTGTACTAGGTGGTTAAAAATGATATGACCATAACTCAAATTAAATTCGAAAAAATGATCTTTTACTTATTGCTTACGCAGATGACTTAGTTGTGTTATGTAATTCACCAGTAGATGTTCAAAAGAAGCTTAATATTTTACAGAAATACTGCGATATAAACAAATTTAAAGTTAACTCTCAAAAAACTAAGATTCTACCATTCTTCAAAGGTCGGCAAACAGCATGCATTCCCATATTCACGTACGGAATAGATACTATCGAAGTGGTCAAGCAGTTTTGCTATTTGGGTGTAACCTTTACTTGCTCTGGTAAATTCTTGGAAGCTGCAAATATTGCCATAAAGAAAGCGGCTATTGCCATCGGATCAGTACATAATATCGTAGCGACAGGGAAATCGCGCGGCTGGGCAGACAAAAGTAAGCTAATGAATGCAATTATCAACGCTACTGCTTTATACGCAGTAGAAGTTTGGGGACTTAGATATGCTGATAAGTTAGAAATTATTCAACACAAATTTATTAAACGTATGTTACTCTGCCCGAGAAATACTCCAGGACCTATACTCAGAAAAGAAACAGGAACACTCCATATAAAGACAGAAATAATAAAGCGTGCACTAAACTGTTGGTCAAGAATTTTAATGTTGGAGGATACACGTATCACAAAAATCATATATCACAGATTAGCCTATCTAGATCGTACCCCGTCTAATAAGAAGGAATTTAATTGGGTCTCACAACTTAGAGCGTTACTCTCTGAAGTAGAAAAGTTTGACAGAAATTGGCAAAAGCAATATATCAATAAGAGCGAAATTAAAGAGTTGCTTGCTCAGGTAGAATCAAATTCACAGCAGAAAGATGAAATGGTAATAGCCTCCACAAAATTTAACAGTTTTTATAAAGACCTGGCCCTAAACAATCATGAGGAAAGTTATTTAAATATGAATACATCTTTCAATAAAAAACGAATAATAGCGCAAATTAGATTAAGTAGTGAATACAGGATGAGTTTCTCAATAAATAATATTAAATATCAATTAAATCCGAAATCTATCTGTACTATTTGTAACAGCCAAGCGCTAGAGAACTTATACCATTTCTTCATTATTTGTCCTATATACGCACCACAGACAAACATATCTTACAGAATATTTACAAGATATAAATGAATCAAATTTTTTTATTATTTTCACAAATCTAAACGAAAATAAAATAAATAATGTCTTCTACTTTGTAGTCGGTGCCCTCAAAACCCGTAGTTTTTGTTTAAATATTTAATCAACCAGTATCCAAGCATGTCGTGATTATATGTGATTGTTTTAGAAAATATTTTTTAGAATTAGGAATTTATAGTATAATTTGAAACCAATGGTATATGTATGTAAAAAAAAAAAAAATAAATAAATAAATAAATGGGTATATATTATATATAGCATATAACAAATAAGCAGAATAATTGTAAATATTTCAAAACAACTTGGTTATAACGATAATGTTTCTATGCTACTTACTTATAACCAATTGTTTATGTATGTAAATAATAATTATATTATATTGTGTTGTCAATCTATTTGTATAAGGTTTCCTTGAAGACAAATAAATTTATCTATCTATCTATCTAAATTAAATTCGAAAAAATATTAAAATTTTAAAAATTGGATTTTTGCATTTTCTTAACTTTATGTACTAGGTGGTCAAAAATGGTATGTCTGCAATTTCAGAACTTAATGTACTAGAAGTGTTCGAAAACGGTATATCCATATCTCAAATTAAATTTTAAAAAATATTAAAATTTTAAAAATTGGTTTTCTGTACTAGGTGGTTAAAAATGGTATTAAATTAAATTCGAAAAATATTAAGATTTTAAATATTGGATTTCTGCATTTTCTTAACTTTATATAAACGGTATATCCATATCTCAGATTAAATTCTAAAAAATATTAAAATTTTAAAAATTGGATTTCTTTTTTTTAACTTAACGTACTATATAGTCAAAAACGGTCTATCCATATCTCAAATTAAATTCTAAAAAATATTAAAATTTTAAAAATTTGATTTCTGCAATTTCTTAGATTAAAGTACTAGGTGGTCAAAAACGGTATGTCAATAACGTAAGGAACTACGTTCCTGCCGGGGGTCCTCCGACCGCACTTGATTTTATTTTTATCAAAATACTATTAAAGCTCTCGGAAAAATAATTCTAGTAGAAAAAATCTAATGTGGCCAGCACACGACCTCTCGCCAAATTCTGCTTATATAATCTGATAAATAGTTTTACTTACATTTTAATAATTTTATGTTCATGTAATTATGTAAACGATTATCATAATAATTCAAATTTTATAAGTGATAAAAATGATAGTGGATGATTAGCTTCTGTTTTTTTTTTCAAAATAACAGAATCATTTCAAATTTTATATCAAATTAAAGGTTTTGATAAGGGTTGACAATATTGTTCAAAATTACGTTCGACAATCGTCTTTTGTTTTTAGTTGGATAACCAGGATAATTTTTTATTTTATTACACATTCTATTCTAAAATTTTAATGGCTTAGCTAAATTTTATATTGAAGAAGGAGGTTGAATAATTTGAAGTTTTAATTAAATAATTATAACTTCATCATAAGAAAACATTACTTTTTTTTCAGTAGAGTCTAAATGTTAAAATTGTTACAATTGCGGGTCACAACGCTTCTTATATATTAAAAGGCATGATGATGATATTTTCAGTAGCTTAGCAACCGTTTTTTAAATCACCTCAGCCTAAACGGTTCAACCGATTTTGATGAACTTTTTTTATTTGATAGAGGTTAATGAGACGTATTGCTTTTTGAGTATATAAATATTGTACATGGCGTGGTAGTCGAAGGACAGTTGAAAAACAGTGACTTTTTGAGTCCTTGGATACGCTCATTTCTAATTAAATAAATTTATGTGTCTTATTATAGATCAATAGAGGATGGTTAATTCTATAATTTGCCAAATATCCAGACAATCGGTGCTATAATAGCAGAGTTATTAATAAATAACTGAAAATTTAACAAAAAAGTGATGAGAGTGTGCCATGATTATTTTTGTTATATAAATTTTTTTCTACTCCCTTATGGATATTGGCAACATATCTTCATACTGTCATGTGTGGATAGGGATGTCATATCCACACCAGGTGTGGATATGAAATTCAAGTTCAAATAAGTCAAAAAATTATTAAATCGTGCAAATTATGTTTTTATTATGACAAATAATTACTAAAAACATTAAATCAACTGTTATTTAATAATTAATTATGTTTAACAGCATGATTTTATTGCTAAAAAGGCAAATACAATTTATAGTTTTTACGTTGGCAACAATTATTCAAATGTCATATGTCAAAAAATAATTGATGTAACCCTACTTTTAAATAATTTTTGGCATCATATTGAGTGCATTTTATTGCAAAAACTATATTTCGTTGTTTGATCGTAGAAAAAATAGGCTGTACAACTCGAGTGGATTGCCAATATCGCATATAGGCATCACATCCACTCTTGTTCTACAATATACTATTTAATAACTAAATAAATTTTAAACACAAAATTGTCATGTCGTGTTTGATATCATATAAAAGCATTTTTGAAAAGGACTTTTGAAAAAAGAAATCCAAAATGGCCGGTATTCAACGTCCACCATTTTGAGAACGAAGTTGTCCGACCCATGTCGTGTTTGATATCATATGAAAGCATTTGAAAAGGACTTTCGAAAAAAGAAATCCAAAATGGCCGCCATTCAACGTCCACCATTTTGAACACGAAGTTGTCTGAACCATGCCGTGTTTGGTATCATATGAAAGCATTTGAAAAGGACTTTCGAAAAAAGAAATCCAAAATGGCCGGCATTCAACGTCCATCATTTTGAACACGAAGTTGTCCGAATCATGTCGTTTGGTATCATATTATAAAATCATTTTTTTTCTTTCGAAGAAAGAAATCCAAAATGGTGGCTAATCAACAGCCACCATTTTAAACAAAAAAATTATTTTTTGTTTAAAATACATAATACATTCAATCAATGCCATAGAATTGTTAAAGAATTCTTAAGAAAAACTTTGTTTTTGGAGGTTAATTTTTTTAAATTGAAAAATGGTATTTGATAATTGGAAATCGTGGATTTTCGAAAAAAGAAATCCAAAATGGCCGCCAATCTACGACCACTATTTTGAACACGAAGTTGTCCGAACCATCTCGTTTTTGGTATCATATGAAAGCATTCGAAAAGGACTTTCGAAAAAAGAAATCCAAACTGGTCGCCAATCAACGGCCACCATTTTGAACACGAAGTTGTCTGAACCATCTCGTGTTTGGTATCATATTATTATGAAAGCATTTGAAAATAACTTTTAGAAAAGAAATCCAAAATGCCGCCAATCAACGACCACCATTTTGAACACGAAGTTGTTCGAAGCATCTCGTGTTTGGTATCATATGAAAGCATTTGCAACGGACTTTCGAGAAAAGAAATCCAAAATAACCGCCAATCAACGGCCACCATTTTGAACACGAAGTTGTAGGAACTATCTCGTGTTTGGTATCATATGAAATCATTTGAAAAGGACTTTCGAGAAAAGAAATCAAAAAACGAAGTTGTCCGAACCATGTCGTATTTGGCATCATATGAAAACATTTGAAAAAGACTTACGAAGAAAGATCCAAAATGGCCGCCAATCAACGGCCACCATTTTGAACACGAAATTGTCCGAATCATGTTATGTTTGGTATCATATTCAAGCATTTGAAAAGTAATTTCGAAAAAAGAAAAAATGACCGCCATTCAACGTCCACCATTTTGAACACGAAGTTGTCCGAATCATGTCGTTTGGTATCATTATAAACGTATTTGAAAAGAACTTTCGAAAAAAGATATCTAAAATGGTAGCCAATCAACAGCCACCATTTTAAACACAAAATAATATTTTTTACATCCAATCGATTACGATTGCCATAGAAGTGTTAAAGAATTTTTACGAAAACTTTAAATGTTGAGGTTAATTTTTTTAAATTGATAAATGTCATTTGATGATCGGAAATTGTTTTTACAAAAAATTATATTAAAACGTCAAATTTTGTTTTGTATCAAATTAAGGGTTTTTCTGAGAGCTAATACAGGTATATGATTAATAAAAATTGTGTCGGACGATCTACTTTTGTTTAAAATCCGGTATTTTATTATTAGTTAACAGCTGTCTATGTCACAGTGACATTTAAAATTCAAGAATTTTAATCTAAATGTGAAATTGGATGCACTTGAGGCCCGAAGGGCCGAATCCCTTCAGGAGCCGCGGAGCTTGAGCCCGCGAAGCGAGCGAATCCTCCTTGTCGCGCGGCAGCGCGACCTAGCCAAAGGCCCGCGTAGCGGGGCCTGACGCTAGTCTTCTTATATACTAAAAGGCTTGAGATCATTTTCAGCATCTTAGCAACCGTTTTTCGACTCGCCTACTGCCTAAACGGGTGAACCGATTTGTATGAACTTTTTTTTATTTCATAGAGGTTCATGTGAAGTAGTGCCTTTTGGGTATATGAATATTGTAGATGGCGTGGTAGTCGCAGGGGAGTTGAAAAACAGTGATTTTTTTGACTCCTTATACGGGTATTATACTTTATTCGATTGTTTTTTCATTTGACATATAGGTAGAGAAATTGACTATATTTTTATGCATGTTTCAACCCAATATTGGGTATATTAAGAAAGTTATTAAGAAAAAACTGAAAAATGCACGGAACGCAAATGGAAGCATGCCATGGAATTTTTGTTTTCTTTTTGATAAAAATGATTTTTATGTCTACTGTCAGATTTGACGTTTCCAATTTGAAATTTTATTTGGATATATTTTTCATATTTGGTAAGGTAAGAGTGTTTTGAAAATTTTATTGTGTATTTAAAGATGGAGCACGCATTATGTTTACATTGTTTTGTATATATTTGAAATATATTTTTGGAAAATTTTTATTCAATTTAACAATGCACTGTGAAGTTGAATCATATTGTGATTTATTACTGTAGTATTTATAGTAATATATTTTGACCCAAGTGTAAATGTTTAATTAAAATTAAGTATCTATATCCAATATCCATGGATAATACTATTTCTAAATATTTTACTAAAAGTTTTAAATGTCAAATTAATATACAAATTAACAAATTTAACAAACGTGTTTAAAATGACGTCCGATAATTGGGATTTTTATCTATTGTACTTGAGTTTGGATTGAATTTGAGTTTGTCCTGCCCAAGCCGCCCTACTGGGATCTTTATCCTGAATACGCACACTAACAAACTAACAACTGGACAAGCACGAGACACGACGCGGACTAGAGATGATCTACTTAGATTGTTATTGCACTTGTATCAAGTATCAAATCTGTTTTTATAAAAGTATGTATGGTATTATAATTAGCACGAAGGGGTACAAAATATGGCTTCTATGATCGGCATTTGTTTGTCAATACAAATTTAATATAATCATGATTGGTATCAAACATATCGTCTAATGTTGCCCAAAATTATGGCTGTTTACTAAGTATAAATTGCACTCGATGAGCGGCATTTGTTTTTTCTGAACATTTTTAAAAATTATATCGCGATTGATATCAAATTAAAGGTCTTAATAAGAACAAAAAATCTACAGTATGCATTAAAATTACTTTCGACAATTTGGCTTTTGTTTTTAGTCGGACAAAAAGCATTTTTTTAGTTTTCACAAAATTTTGTTATTTTCTTTTTAAAACACTAATGACTACCTACTTGGTATATTCCAATAATCACATCAAAAGACGTCAGAAAATTTAGTACTTATATTACAGTGAAAATTATAAACATTTTATATTAGCATTTTCCGGTTTTATAGTTTCCTCGGAATTTATTACAAGTCCGTCGAGTTTTATATATTTTTTTAAACTAAACGGCTAGATGATAACTATTTTTTAAAATTGTTAAAAATGGGGATCGAACATCGACATTTTTTTCGAAAAAATTATAGTGTCAAATCGAATTTCATACCTCAAAGTAAATGCCTAGATAAGGGCTAATTAATAAAATAATTTATTACCGCGCGCAGCGGTAGAGTCTAAATGTTAAAATCGTTATAATTGAGCCACGAAGTGCCAAATTGTCCCACATTCGGAATCCTCCTTGTCGCGCGCAGCGGTAGAGTCTGAATGTTAAAATCGTTATAATTGAGGCACGAAGTGCCAAATTGTCCCACATTCAGGATCTGCGGAGCTTAAGTCCGCGATGCGGGCGAATCCCCCTTGTCGCGCGCAGCGGTAGAGTCTGAATGTTAAAATCGTTATAATTGAGGCAAATTGCCAAATTGTCCCACATTTAGGGTCCGCGAAGCGGGCGAATCCTCCTTGTCGCGCGCATCGGTAGAGTCTGAATGTTAAAATCGTTATAATTGAGGCACGAAGTGCCAAATTGTCCCACGTTAAGAGTCCGCGGAGCGGGCAAATCCCCTTTGTCGCGCGCAGCGGTAGAGTCTGAATGTTAAAATCGTTATAATTGAGGCAGCGCGACCTAGCCAAAGGCCCGCGTAGCGGGGCCTGACGCTAGTAATAAACTAACAATTTACTCGCAACGAAAACACTTTTACAGTATTTTTGAACTTCAAAATGACATTGCATTGCTAGGATGCGATGAAGTACGAGTTTCGGACTGGTTTTAGGCTTTAGTGAGGAAAAGAGTGGAATAGGAAAAAAAGTAAAATCGAGAGTATTCTAGTAATTCGGAAAAAAGGAAGACGGACACCGCTTAGGTATATAATTTTTCATGGCATACCTACAGTATTAAAACCAAAATTAAATTTTGTCTTATGATTATGATAATGTACCTACATATATGTTCAAAGTAAGTAATAGTATTTTTATTTAATGTTATTATGTATTATAATAATTAGAGTTCGGGTTTGTAGGAAAATATGATGAAATATGCATGCAAAATGCATTGAAATAAGGTCAGAATATGCCCAATATATGCACAAAATAAAAGAAATATGCAATATTTTACAAATTATGCAGATATGCAACATAATTTTATTTATTTTTACAACTAATTTATTTATGTAAATCTCAAAATAAACTACTTTTTGTCAACAATGCACAAGCATATCATTATAAAATAAACAAAATAACTTATAACTTCTGGAATACGATTTGTGCACATCTTAGATCATAACTATTTTAGATACGCGAAGCAGCGAATGCGTAGGATCGAGAGAGGCAGCGAGTTACCATCGTATCTCATAGCGCGTGCAGACTCTCTTTGTATAACACGGCCAAAGCTTCGCACCGTCCATTCGCGTCGCTGTATTGTCAGACGTATTATGCTTTCGCATCTCTAGAATAGTTATATGATCTAAGGTGTACATACCTTTAAAATGAATGTAAATGAACAAATTTCTGTGATATGTAATTTTATAGTTTTTCATGTACCTGACGCATTCTATACTGTAAACAGTTTAAGGAATAAAACTATTATTATTATTATAAATAATTTTTCAATTTTTACTTGAGTCACTGTTTATATATTCCGCAACGTAACATAAAATGTAGGTGGTATCAAATTTGAGCGAATATAAATTTTATACCGCATTTCAAATTTTTTTAAAATGTCTAAAATATGAAGTTATATGCATTTATAATAAATATAATATATATATATATATATATATATATATATATATATATATATATATATATATATATATATATATATATACAGGGTGTAACACGAAATGCGGGCTATAGGCGTTTAACATGGTAAATCAGTTTTTCCGTTCGCATTGCTTCCCTAATTATTTTAGACAAAAATGTTTTAAATAAATGTTGTTGAGCATAAAATTCTACATCCGGATCAGTAAATTTATTTTGGTTGCTTTATAACTGCAGAAATCAAATATGAAAATACACGGAATAGGGAATTAATATTAACAGCCATGGAATAGACTTGTTTAGTGTGACGTCACTTTCTGGTTCCAAACAAGAAAATGGCCACTCGTTGCTAAGGTAGTTGCTATGCTAGTCTATAAAACAGTTTGGTTTGACAATCAAAAATCGTTTATAAAATAATTTATTACGGAACTAAACTTTATTACGTGTTTTTAAGCCACTTTAAAACAATTAAATCTCAAAATAAATTTAAAGACTCAGTTATTGTCAAACGGCAAACGTCAAACCAGCCTGTTTTACCGACTTGCATAGCAACGAACGTTGTTTGGAACCAGTGTGACGTAACCACTAAACAAGTCTATTAAAAACAGGAGATGAACAAATGCGTAACGCTTTAAACGTCAATGTCAGAATAATAGATTGTCAAAATCATTTATACGTAGGTACTAATAATTTGACGTATAAAATATTATATATGCAAAAAGTGTATAAGGTACCATATTTTGATATATTTTTGTATGAAATACAAACGTGTTTTAAAATATGCAAATGCATATAATCCACACTATAATAATTATAATGTTGAATTTTAAATTAATATTTTTACATATTCAGGCTGTTAATTTAAAACAGGCAGTGTGGAAGTGGATGTTTGACAAGAAATATTTTTCAAGCCTTATTTACGTTATTGTTTATTTATGACTAGTGTTATGGCAGATCATTTTGAAAAAGACGTACCTACTATCGGATTCATACTAAAAGGAGGATTTATAATGAAGTAAAGTAAGAAGTAACGCGGTAGCAGTAAAGTAACGTATAAGTTTATCTACGGGACAGCTTATACCCATTTATAATGAAACGCGAAGCAGAGACGTAGAAGTAACGCAACGCAAGAGTTCACCAACTTTTAACTTTCTACGTTACTTCTTTTACTGCCAACCAATCAGGAAGCACTATTGCAAATTTTTTATGTTGTTGTTTTTACATTTTTTGTTCGCTTCGGAATTATATATTATTACATCTTAATCTTATATAGAAATAATATTTATTTCTCAATTAACCTTTTCTTACGATTTTCAACTAAATTATTTCGTAAACTCAATAATAATTTACATAACAATCGATATTTAATAAGGTTAAGAATAATGATAAAGTATTTATTTAAATATTTGTAAGTAATAAAGTGTTAAGGTCGCTGTAGTTTTTGGTTAATTTTGTTCCGAAGTAGTTCATTTTACATAACATAATTATTTATAGTTAATTTCAATAAATATACTATTAAAACAGCCATTTCATTGTCACTATCAATTATTGTAAACTGCATAAATTACACTCGCAAGTCACAAAGTAACAGTTGAAATAACCTATAATAATGCAGTTAAATCTTAAGGGGCTATGCTTCTTGAGTGCAATAAGAATCAGAATTCACGATTCTGGCTATATATATTGCTCAAAATAAAAATCTGAAATTTTACATTAGTAACGACAAAGCATTGTTGAATTGAAAAATTCAAACTATATATTGTTCAGACAACAATTAGAGATAAAAAACACTAGAATTTCGTGAGGATCTCATGAATGAACTATAAAAGTTATCATTGAGTTTAAAGATTAAATGAGTAGAACATAGATGTAAAAAGGGCGGAAAAACAATAAAACTATAATTTTATCAACAGAGTTGCCATAAATTATATCTAAACTTGTACAATTTTCGCCGAATTTCGCATAATTATTAAAGCCAAACTAATTACATTAATTAAAGATTTTGAAGATTCCGCACTTTTAGTATTCTGCCTGAATCTACAAAAAACAAATTTCTAACAACCTCCCTGTACAGAAAAAAATTCTCTATCGTTGAAATCGGATGAAAAATAAAGATTTTACCATTCTTCACGTCCGCCATCTTTATGACGTCACCAAATCTGTCTGCATTAGAACATGGAATGACACCATGGAAATTATTAATCTGTAGGTAGTTTGTGACCGAATCATTCCCGCATTTTTGGAACGAAATCTGCCACAGAATGCCCTATGCTCCCGTACTAATATTTTTTCAATATAAAAATATTATTATTGGTCTACCGGCTCGTCCTATCAAAAAAATCTGACGTGGACACCACATGACTTCCTTGTACGCCTTGTGTGTTCATACTTTTCTTAATAACTAAAATGTAAAATAATATTAAAAATTCTTTTAACTTATTATACTAGTATACTCACAAATATATTTTAGTCATTTTATTTAAACTGCAGAAGAAAATATAAAGCATATTTTACTATTGTCACTGTCATGTCAGAATCATTTAAGGAGGTTCGATACCGTTTTTGAAAATATTACCATTCATCTGAAAATTTTACAAGTTGAAGATGAATGTATTTATCGTTCACTGTTAAAATTTCAGATCAATCGTCCACACCGTTTTTTAAAAATAAATTTTTAAAAATTTCTGTTTTACATGGGAGTAAATGAGAATACATTTTTAAAGGGCTGTATAATCTATAAAAATAATACCACCAGAAAAAGATTTACAGTAATTATAAATCAGATATTAATAAATCATGAAACTAAAATTCAGTGGATTCTTCCACACCGCTATTGAGTTATTCAAATAAATAAAATTTAAAACGTGACACATAACTAAAAGAGCGATAACTACGGCAACGTCGCAAATCATAGATTGGCGCGAAATTTAAAATACTGTTGGAAAGTAAGAGTGCGTTTATGTTGAAGCATATTATTTTATAAAGTTTGTAACAAATGATATTATATTTATATTTTCACAACAAATAAAATACACATACACAAGAGTCATTTTTAGGAAATTGGACACACTTTCGCAATGTGCATACAAACACCGTTACGAAACTATCGAAAATAAGTAGGAAGAACTATTTGAGTAAAAATTATTCGTGTTCAGCTACTAAAAACTCTACAAGGGACATGACGGGTCCATGATCACTAAATTTGTTTGCAATTATTTCGTAACTAATTCCAAATGTCGCTAATCTTTTAATCATTCCAGAAGATCTGACTCTTTTTAAAGGCTGTATAGTAGAAATAATAATATCTGTATCTTTTGTGTACGTTTGTCATATACTTGATCAAAGCTTTCCCCATTACTAATTATTTCTGAAACAGAAAGATGAATTTCTACCAATTGTCAGGGAATGTTTTTAAATAATTTTAAAGTGTCTTGGAAATAATGAATGACTGGACGAAAACTATCAATTAAGTTCTCATTTCTTATAGCTTGCATTAATCTTGGAGCGTCAAAAGAACAATTATTATGAGCTATTGCATTTACTACCTGACAACACTTGACAGTTAGGTTAGAATCACTGCAGCCAACAGTCAACGTAAAGCAGCTAAAATACTAGCGCTGTTGCCGTGTTTTCGATTGATTTTTAAAATTATGAATTTTAAAATATAAAATCTTTAGGACTTAAAAATACAATTTAATTGAAAGATAGTAATAAAATATTTATAAACAAATATATTTCGCTATAAGATTTTTTATATTTTCGGTGTTTTTTACAACAAAATTTAGTGGGTAGAAGTTGTCACTCTGCAGAAATACAATAGATTTTTGTTTAGATCCCCTAGATAGATAATCGGAACAAAAAATCTGACGTGGACACCACATGACTTCCTTGTACGCCTTGTTTGTTCATACTTTTCTTAATAACTAAAATGTAGAATAATATAAAAAATTCTTTTAACTTATTATACTAGTATACTCACAAATATATTTTAGTCATTTTATTTAAACTGCAGAAGAAGATATAAACGATATTTTACTATTGTCACTGCTACTGTCACTGTCATGTCATAATCAAAGATACAGAAATACTAAATTATAAGTATATACTTTAATTATTCTTAAATGATAGAAGATACAGAAAAATTTATAAAATACCGATTGTAGATAATAATCACATAATCTTTTATTTTAAAATAAAAAAAATTGTCTAAATTTAATTATTTATCAAAATATTTTTAAAAAGTACTACTTCCGGTTTATAGATTGAAACCAAAAATAGGAGGTGCACAACTAGATGCTATAACAGTCCTAAATACAAAAGTTCAACTTTCTACGTCTAACCGTATTTGAGTTATGCGACACACATACGTCCGTACGTACGTACGCACGTACGTACGCACGTACGCACGTACGCACGTACGTACAGACGTCACGACGAAACTAGTCATAATGGATTCAGAAAAGGTCAAAACGGATATTTCCATCAAAATCTGAAAACCGAAATTTTTCGCGATTACAATACTTCCTTATTACTCCGTACAAGGAAGTAAAAATGTTAATCGATCATGGACTACAAGATACCGAAATACTATAAATTATAAATATATACTTTAATTATTTTTAAATGATAGCAGATACAAAAATATTTATAAAATACCGATTTTAGGTAATAATCACATAATCTTTCATTTAAAATAAAAAAAATTGTCTAAAATTAAATATTTATCGAAATATTTTTAAAAAGTACTACTTCCGGTTTGTAGACTGAAACCAAAAATAGGAGGTGCACAACTAGATGCTATAACAGTCCTAAATACAAAATTTCAACTTTCTACGTCTAACCGTATTTGAGTTATGCGACACACATACGTCCGTCCGTACGTACGTACAGACGTCACGTCGAAACTAGTCATAATGGATTCAGAAAAGGTCAAAACGGATATTTCCGTCAAAATCTGAGAACCGAAATTTTTCGCGATTACAATACTTCCTTACTTCGTACAAGGAAGTAATAAAAACTGTAACAATATTTTGTTATACTCGTAGATAATTTTACGAGGAACATTTTTTGTAAAAAAATATTTTTTTAATATAATGCACAGTTTTCAATATGAAGCAAAAACCGTTTTCTGGTGACTGTTTCCTCTCTACTTTCCCCCCTGGGGGGATATGAGTTGTGTCTCGACGGTTTTTGACAAAGGTCATTGGTATCCAAATATGAACTATCAAATGACTAGAACGCACTATTTATTATAAATCATACAAAGATTTCTTACTTTACGTCTGCGTCTGCGTCACCGCGTTACTTCTTGCGTTACTTCATTATAAATCCCGCTTAATTAATTATAGTCAGTTTGGATTTAAAGATGAAGAACTTGTTAAAAAATAAACCAAAAGAATTAAACTAACGTTTATACTATGTTGACCAATGAGATGAAAGTATTCATTGAATGTTGGATTGGATGTACATTGAACAGGTGATTCGTTTCCATTTCCATCTTACTATATACTGTCTCTCTCTCATTTTTCAAATTATTATTCATGTCTACTAAACTACCATATGTGCTCCGCTATAGGGGACAGGTATGTCCCCTCTTCAGAGTGCGTGTGTGTAAGTGTAGTGTAACCCTATCTGTATGTGTTGAAAGTTAGTACTGCGTATTGTATTGTCAATGCCCTCCCTGAGAGATACCACCCGAGTGACACTTCAGCTGTGCAAGGAGCTTGCAGCCGCAGAGAGGTGTCGAAGGATTACTATTATTATAGTTATCCTGTGGGTGGCCGGAGCGCGACGTGTGTATTGTATAGTGTACCTAGGCAGGGGAAACCGGAGAACCCGGAGAAAACCTGCCGACGTGCCGACTCGCCACTACACACTTGGCAGGCCTAGGACGCGAACCCCGGACCCCAGTGGTGTGAAGCTATTTTTTATCGCTGAGCTAGGGCGAGCCTCTATTCATGTCTGTAAAGTGATGTCATGGAGATATGGCTACAAAAAGTTATAATCAGATGGCTGTGCCATGTGGCAAGTATGTAAGATATAAGTTCTAATGCCATGTGACTTATGCACGTTTCTACGTTATAATTATTAAAGTTTCAAATCTTTAAATATATTTGAGTAGAAATAACAAATAATAAATAGTAAAAATGAGCTAGGTATGATATTGAAATAATTTAGAATATGGTTTAGCATTTCACGTCAAGCAAGTTGGAATGAAGTATAAATAAACCTTGAGCGTTATCTCCAACAAAACGTTCCGTAGCTGGATTTCAAGCTCGTATTGTGTTTTCGTTTATACTAGAGACATCTAGTTGTTAATGGCGAACTAAGTTCTATGGAATGGCGCATCTGAATTATAGAAGATCGATGGTTCGATGTAATGGTAGGACTATGGGTGAGGTAGACTACGCTGTACCTGTGTTCATAACTATATTTTAAAATCAATAATTTTATTTCTTAATATTATTAATATTAATTATTATCATTATATTCACGAAGATAATTTACGAGCATAATTTTCTATTATATGTTTCGTATGTTTCTAACGTATCTTAACTAACTTCATATCAATAATTGTTCGAATTTAGGGAATTTCATTCTTGTCTTTTTTTAATTCGCTGTAGCCGTACGTAATGTCAAATGTGGGAATCACAGACCAAACCGCTTAAGACTGGTCAACTCCTGCAGTAAAGGAAAGCAACGATTTTCAGCGGTCCCTAGCGGTGTGTTCTCAAATAACCGCGGCAAAATCTGTAGGTACGAAATTCAAATAATTTTTATACTGGTGAATTGATTGAAATTAAAAACAGCTTCAATATAAAGTATACATATTATATTTATTCAGATATAATTTACATCAGCGGTAAAAAATTACCTTGTAACAAATAATATGGTATAAAAATGGCAACAAAAGTTACCTTGTCAAAAACTTAAAAAATGACTAACCTTTCGTATTTAATAATGTAAAGAAAAAACGAAGAAAATGTTTTTAAAAATGAAGCTACAACCGGATTTACGTTTGAATCAATGTTGTGAACAGCTTTATTACAAAGTGTAGTAAAATGATGAATCATTACTAAATACAAAAGATTAGTCATTTTTTTTGTTATAAATTGTCCATGTTCTGTTCTTACACTTTTGGAGAAGACGGTTTCCTCGCTTCCTGCTGAGGCTAAGAAGCCGCTCTGTTGTCTGCAGCCTGGCGTACAGGTTTTTCTCTGTTGTTGACATCTCACGCAAAGTTGTGTTTCCTGGAAATAAAAAATAAGCATTAGAAATTGTAATTCTTCTACAGCTTTTATATAATTAATAATAATGTTGTTTAAGCATGAACTATCTGACTGAATTAATTAAATATTCTAACATCCGGTAATCTATTTTCCAACAGTTTAACGAAATTGACAATAATTAAATGCATACGGGATTTTCCTGATCTTTAATATTTTAGCTTTCTGAACATCTAATCTGGGAAACTGTAATAATATCGCTCAAATGAAAATGTACAATTTAAAACTGGTAAATATATCTTATAATTTTCCATTCCCGTACTGTATACCATTATATTGTGAATTTCTTTTAATTAAATAAATAATGATATATTACCTTTACGTCGGCGCTTGGTTGGTGGCAAGTTCTGCGGAGTCGCATCTGATTTATCTGCTCTTCGTCGCGTTTCCTCTTGCGTTTCCTGCATATTTGGTGGTACATTTTCCTCAACCACATCTGGTTCTGGTTCAGCAACTGAAACATAAACATCAATTATTAATATAACAGATTTATTTAAAATAACAGTTCACTGCTAGAAATAGATATAATTACGTTTCAGCTAAGCTGTTTATAACCGTAATATGCTAATGGCTAATTTAGGGAAATTTAAAAAAGGATAACTGGTAAATAATCCTCTAAGGTATTATATTTGAAGATGTATGTCTTAGGAATTTCTGGATAACTCATTTGTGTGTTAATTGCAGGTATATAATTTTAATATTTAATACCTGGATTATACGTAATTTCTTGTTACTTAATTTCATCATTAAACGCAGGTATACGTATAAGTATCCTGTTTATAATAGCAATTAGTAGAAAAATGTTATTTATTTACTGTTAACTGCACGTGCATAGATAAGAAACAGATCATACCTGTAGGCAAAACACTAATTGGTTTTTGTCGAAAATTCAATTTCTTTTTTTGAGGGGTTTGAAATTGGTCATCCCTAAAATGTAGCCAACACACTCGATGGCCCCTGTTGTGCAATTCTTGGTGTGACATATTGGTCAATTCTACCCGATTCATTAGCACCAACCACTCGCGTCTTAAATTATCGTCTCGTGGAAAGGAAAATGTTCTTTCACGCCGAACTTCTTCTACTTCCAAATTGGTCGCACAACCAATGTGGACGCAAGTAATCTAAAAAGAAAAGAAAATTTATTATTATGATTGGAATGATTTGAATAAGCAAGGAAACACTGTCTTGAAAATCATTTATAAACGAGGACTGTGAAAATATGGCATTGTTTAAGAGGACATAATTTAAAGAGGTTTATACTGCTGTACGTTTCTAAAGCCACACTGTTTTCAAAAATGTAATAAATGTTATGAAATATATTGTAGATTATTTCTAATATCGTAATGAAAGACGAATGGGCGACTCACTATTTTCAACCCCCCGTTGAATAAGTAAACAAAGTATAAAAAGTAGATACTTACAGTTGATGGCATAGCTGATTAAACACAAACAGAAACACAAACACAAAACAAAACTTACTGTCTGAAATATCCACAATTTAAAACAGTTCAGAATTAAACTGTTTACTGTTTGTGACTGATGGTAAACACCTCCAACCTCCATTGCTGTTCTTATACCCGAAGTTGACCGACCCCTGCCGAGATTCCACGAAATACAAAGCAAAATTCGATGCTAGCACAACTAGCGGTGTGTTCTTGAGTTACAAACTACTCGACAGATGAATACATAAGGCTGACAGGGGCCTGGTGGGAATGTGGCTAAACTGGCTAGTGGTGCACGTTGACACTTATCTGTCATAAATTTTAAAAGTTTTTTTTGGGTTTTTTACACATTATAATTCATTTATAAAAATGTCTAAGAAAAAGGGGAATAAAAAGAATCAAGATGTTGGAGATGATTTTGATGATACACCAAAAATAAATGAAACCGACAAACATCAAATAACCTCCAAAAATGCCAAAGGTAAAGCCTCAAAGAAAAGTAAGAAAGTTAAAAAGGATGACGATTGGAGTAGTAATGATGAAACGGTTGACGTATTGAAAAAGGGAACAGAAGAATCTGATGATCAAATTCCAAAACTTGCTACAAAGAAATCACAAAAGAAATGTAAGTAGGTAAAATGTTTAGTTTACCAATATGCCCTGTTCACACGAGGAAAGCTTTTACTAAAAATTTTCATATATAATACCATTAGTGACTATGATTTTGCCGGCAATTCTTGCCGTCTGGTCACGACTGCTTGTTGCGTCGAAAATTAACACTCGTGCTACGCAGTACGCACTCGTGTTTATTTTCTAAAGCAACAAGCAGGAGTGACTAGACGGCAAAAATTACCAAAAAAATTATAGTAACGTATGGTATTCGGCTTGACAATTTCTCGAATTATTTTATTTATTCCAAAAAAAGTAATGTCTTTTTTAAAACAATCATCAACTGACATAATATCTAAGCAACGCTTCGCGGCAATTTTCACCAGTGAAAATTGTCACTTGTCATACGGGGAAACTTATTTATTTCTTTAAAATATAATATATATTTAACATATTTGAAAATAGCTATTTATGTAACAAGTAAGGAAACGAAGCTTATTACCTTATGCCTCGCCTTATGCCCATGTCATACACTGTATCATGTATGACCAAACCTATATATTATGACGAAAAATAGAAGCGCTGCTATTTCCGTCATATATGTCATGATAAATGACATGAATAAAAAGTAATGCACACATGCTTGTAGAGCGCGAACAAAAACAAATAGCAAGATCGGGCAAAAAATTACATGAAAGTACAATTCTTAAGCTTAAAAATCATATATTATTTATTTTTCAACATAGACATCGTTAAGGAAGGCTAACATATATCTCCCAACGTGTAACAAGTTTTTTCATTCCGTCACTGAAACATTCTTTCTACTTTTATCGAATGAAAAAACTTGTTACACGTTGGGAGAAATATGTTAACCTTAACGATGACTATGTTGAAAAATAAATATATGATTTTGAAGCTTAAGAATTGTACTTTCATGTAATTTTTGCCCGATCTTGCTATTTGTATTTGTTCGCACTCTACAAGCATGCGTGCATTACTTTTCATTCTACCCTCGTAGATAGATAATAGATAGTTATTTTAGCTGTTGTATTTGTCGGAATCGTTGTCGAAACTGCGTGGCTATTCCTTTGTCCATTTTTAAGTCCTCGTATACACACTGAGCTGAGGGTTCAAACCTATTTTTGGTGAGATTTTAGTTTTTCTCTGTCACGAAACTGGAATGACTTCTTACCAGTTTTAATTTTGAGACTGGAAAGAGCTTCGTTACCTAGGATTTTTGGTGAAATTTCGTTATCTATCAACTACTGGTAACACTGCATTAAATATACAAAATATCTAGGCAACGGACAATTTGAAAAAACGGAATACACTTTTGACTTTTATTTTATTAATTTTAATCAAATGACACTAAAGGTGGGTTTATGCTCAAAAATCATGCAAATTTTTTTGACATGTCTGTCAAAAATAAGGAATAAGGCGTAAAAAATTTGAGCATAACCCACCTTTACAAACTGAATTAATATTTAAATTTTAAACTTAATAATATTAATCGTATTATCAACTGTTATTACCTTTTAATATGCAACATTTATTGATCATTATCAACAACATAATACGTTAGTTACTTATAATACATTATAGATACTTATAATTCATTAGTTACGGATATATAGCGGTCCCCAGTTCGATTCCCAGCACAACCGAAAATAATACCACTGGTTCCGAGTGGTTGGATTCCACTATAATAACATCTACCATCCTGTAATTGGAAGTTAATTCTATAGGTTGGTTACCATTAAAAATAAAATATAATACTTTAGATACAACCATAATAACCTTCCATAATATGCGAATAGTTAAGTGATTGGCAGATAAAATTGTTGATTTGTTTTAACATCGCTATCGTTGATGATACGATTAAGCTTTAAATATAACGCGAATATATGCGATTTAAGCCCCCTTGGATGTTCAAAGAGACTCGGTTTCACTTCGTCGCTTAGCAACATCCTCGGTATTATAAATCGCATAATATTCTTGTTACATTAATAGCTATATTACCGTGAGTTTTATTTAACGTGAAACATGGGATCTTTCATATCCATGGTTACGAATTTGACAGCAATATATTAGAGCGTTTCATTTAAAATAGAACATAGCAAATGAAATATGTATGCATTTCTAATCATTTTAGATATGAAAAAAGTTGCAAGAAATATAAACATTTAATAGATATTTTTTTCATAATACAATTTATAACAAATTATTCTCAAATACACGAAATAAATCAGATAGTACTTGTCTGAGGCTAACATCTGCATTATACCAACGTATCATTTGCACCTTTTCTTCAATTGTATACCTTATTTTCAACAACACAACCCTAATTGACAGGTAATATTTACTTGATAATGACAGCCTATGTTCTATTTTAAATGAATCGCTCTAATACATTGCTGTCAAATTCGTAACCATGGATATGAAAGATCCCATGTTTCACGTTAAATAAAACTCACGGTATAATTAATACTAATCTTGTTTTTTTACTACAGCCAGTTTCAAAATTAATATACTTTTTGATCAAATCAATTCAAACTTCATTCGTTTGGAAACTCGTTTGGAAATCATCTTGGACCATTTGTTTGAGTTTTTGATATTGTTAAAAAATTTAATTAGCCTTGTACTCAATGCCATCTAGTAACTTAATATTAAAAATCTGCTGTGTCCAGTACTTCCCCGACTATAAATTTTAATAACTTACTTTCGTAACGCCTTTATGCTTTATTCAGCAAAATTTAAATAAATTTATCTTTTTTCCCAAACTATTTAAGTTGATACCAACTTCGACATAATTTAAATAAATCTGATGTTATTTTAAAAATAAAAATAAAACCTAAAAATCAAACCTTGGGACACTTAAATTATGTACTACGAAACTTATAGAACTATCTTACACTAATATTATTCTTTATGTATTCATTACAAGCTTTTCTAAATTGTATAAAATCTGTTATCATTTTTACATTACATGGTAATTTATTAAACAAGTCAAAACCTTTATAAAATAGGTAATGAATTTTGGCTACATGCTTTGTTGACTTTTGACAATTTGAAATCCATTTTGTTTCTTAAATTATATTCATGTACTTCATGTGAATACTTAACATTGTTTTGCAAATATAAAGGTACATTATTGTATTTTATTTTGCGAATAAATAAAAGCGTTAAAAATGTCACTCTTTGCTTAACACTCTGCCATTGTAAAGCTTCTAACATTTTTGATGTATTAGTGAACCTCGGTGAACCTATTTACTTTTAATATACATCTCATTGCTTGGTTCTGTATTTTCTGCAAACATTGAAGCTGTCCTGTATTACATATGAATAGAATAGATACACAGTAGTCAATATGTGGTGCCATTACGGTTTTGTATAAGTTAACAGCTTGAATGAAGTTTAATTTACCCCTTATTCTTCTTAGAAGGTACACTTTTTTTGACATGTAAACTGTAGAAGAAGATATGAACGATGTGTGATATAAACGACTGTCACTATCATAATCAATTTAAATTTACGAAGTAACAAAAAAAAATTAAACGATCATGGACCAAAAGATACTGAATATTGAAGTTTCATACTCTGAAATCTGAATTATTAACAATAATTTATTTCCTAAATATTATCATGTACAGATAAAAATTTAAAATATCAATTGTAGATGACAAAAATATAATTTATCATTTGAAATAGAAAATATTGTGATAAATTAATTATTTATGGAATTATTTAAGCAAAGTACTACGTCCGGTTTATGGGTATTGTTACAAAAAATAACTGAATTCTTCAGATTTGTATTAAAACCTTAAATGTAAAATTTGGTTGTTAAATGTTATTTTTTAATTATGGTCCATAAAAATATTGTTACACACACACGCGCGCACAGAGACACACATACGCGCACAGACATCACCTCGAAAATACTTTATGCGTATTCTATGGATCGTAAATCGTACTTATTTATTAAAAACTCACACTCGAAAATTTTAACCCGTCACAATACCTTGAAAAAAATTACATAATTTTTTGAGAAACAATTGAATTTCGCATAAATGGCATTTTTTACATTTTTACCTCTCGCCTAGAGAGGTATAGGGATCGTGAAAAAATTCGATGTCGAGATTTTTGTCAATAAGCACGTTTTAGCACCTGTAGAACCTATTTTGACTATTTTCACGATGATGTCTGTGTGTGTGTTTGTGTATATGTGTGTGTGTATGAAAGTCTGTATGTGTGCCTACTATGCTCTTTCGTTCTTATTCATTATCTCAAATTCTATTGAACATAAAATTCTAATATTTTGCATTATATATTTGTACATGTTAATGAAGAGCTGATTAGATTTTGGTAAAAATCTGCCAACCGGAAATGG
Source organism: Agonum fuliginosum (assembly GCA_947534325.1). Taxonomy (NCBI): domain Eukaryota; kingdom Metazoa; phylum Arthropoda; class Insecta; order Coleoptera; family Carabidae; genus Agonum; species Agonum fuliginosum. The sequence continues at coordinate 18,680,424 of OX384034.1, read as the reverse complement.
TATTTTCTTGAAGCATTTTAACATTTTTTGCAAAAAATATAGAAAATTCTGCGATAGTTACAATTTATCATACGACATTTCAAAGAACAAATTATATCTTACAATATTTATTTAACATCTTGTCTATATCTCTTACCAATAAAGGAAAATTATTTTTCAAAGATATATAATTTTACCTACCACGATTTGTAAATCACAATATACATTTCTGAAATGTTTGTGGTACCATTTTAAAAGAAATGTAAATATTATTAACTATAACATTATTTTCAAAAAGTTTGTAAATTTATTGCAAAATTATAATTTAAGAAAGCCTAACTAAAACCAAATTCACATAAATTACAGTGTTAAGGCGAGAGGTCGTGTGCTGGCCACATCAGATTTTTACTAAATTTATCTCCCCGAGAGCTTTAAATTAACACCAAACTCGGTATAATGGGGTAGTTGCGAAAAAAAAAGTTGTTGATTTTTTGATAAATTATGAAACTTTGGCCAATTCTGAACATGTTTACGTAAAAAGCGTTTCTAAATTTACAACTTTTCATTCAGAATTTCCATAAATAAAGTTCGCGGTACAAACATTGTGACGTAGATTGTTCAGAATGATACAGTTCGTCTAAGTCTTGGCGACTCCGACAGACTCGTTGCAATACCTCAACAAAGCGAAGTAGTCTACATATCTTTTCATTTTATTAGAACATAATTTTAAACTTATTTCAAGTATTAAATTAACAGATATCTAAATAATATTTAAAAGTAATTTATTAAAAAATATTACTTATTTATTTACTTCAAGGACTGTACAGAGAAATGTCAGTTGAGTTCTGAGTTTACTCGCAAAAAGGCCGAGCTCTGTGATTGGTTTTCACCAGGTTTTCACAATGTACGTCAGACTAGAAAATTTGAAATTAGTAGATATTTAAAAAAAATTATATCTTAAAAATAATACACTTTTCACTCGTGAAACATTTATTAAAATTAGTTACTTAATGCATTATTTCAGAAAAAAATTAATTGGAAAATGCGCAACTACCCCAAAAAATTGACGATCGGTTAAATGTTATTTTTATTTTTCTACTAGAATTATTTTTCCGAGAACTTGATACCACAGACGATAGTGTTTTAATAAAAATAAAATAAGTTATGTTTATAAAGTTAGTACCACTGGTTGAATAAAAAAAATTTAATAATTTTTTGAGAAACAATTGAAAATCGCATAAATGTCATTTTTTACATTTTTACTAAACTTATCTCCTCGAGCGCTTTAAATTGACACCAAACTCAGTATAACTTGAATAATTTATAATAAAAAAAACAATTGACTAGGTATCGTTTATTTAAATGTTATTTTTGTTTTTCTACTAAAATTCTTTTCCCGAGAGCTTTAATTTATAAAAGTTATGTTTATAAAGTTGGTACCACTGGTTCAATGAAGTTCATTAACGAACTTGAAGTCAGATTTTGGCTCAAGATGTAAATATAAAATTTCAGTCCAAAATTCCAACGCGTTTTTAAGTTATCCAACACACAGACAAACTAACAGACCGACAGACCGACTTTTTTTAAAATTATGTTTTTTTGGATTCAGTAGGGTCTAAAACATGAAGATTCACCAAAATCTCGAACTGTCAAAAATCACGATTACAATACTACCTACATAGGCCAGGGAATTAAAAAATACGCCCCTTCTGCACACGGCGGAATAACCCACATTATTAGTATAATCTAAAAATAATATTGTAAAATTATAATTTAAATGTAATAACTAAATTATTTAGCTTACTTTTATTGAAAGATAGTCTCTGTTGGGTGCTTCATTCATAAATTTTTCCTCGAATTTTTCTATCTGACATTTTAATTTATTTTAACAAAACAAATTCAAATAATACACAAGGCACCTAGGCAACAGACAAAACTCATCATTTTAATGGAATAATGCAATTTATGACGAAATACTTAATGACAAGAAAAAATTATGAAATGTCAGAAAGACAACACAAATGCCGAACACACGTCTACTAAAAGATGAAACAAAAATTGAAACTGTGGCGATCAAATCTTTTCGATAACATATCGAAGGGGTTGGACGGATGTGTGATATTGTTTATTTTCGTAGCTAGGTAACTGTATGAAAACTATTAGTTTCGTATATGGTCGTGGGAAAATGTTATTTGTTTCATGCGATTTTTGAAATAATTAATCTTTCAATTTTTTTAGCTAAAAGTAAAAAGAAAGCAGTATCTGATTCAGAAGATGAACAAAGTGATGCTTCGAATACGAAGTCAAACAATAGTAGTCAAATTTCTAAATCACAAACTTCACAAACTAAGAAAAACAATCCAAAAAAAGTTAAGTCGAAAGGAAAAAGAAATGATGACTGGTCCGATAAAGATAGTGATAAAGAATTAAAAATTGAATCTGATGAAGACTTAATTCAACCAATCTCTAAAAAAGAAAAAAAGAAGATTAAAAAGCCTGTTGAAAGCAACAAAGATAATTCTTTATCTGAGGATGAAATAATTCAGCCAATTACGAAAAAAGATAAAGAAAAAATCCAGTTAGTTGAAAACAAAGAATTCGTCAAAAGTGAACAAAAAAATGAAGATGAATTAAATTTTTTAAAAGCAAATGAAAGCTTAACTAAAAGTCTAGATGAATTACGAATACACGAAGAAACTTATAATATAGAGTCATCTGAAACAAAAACTGATGCTACTGAAAAAAAAATGACTCATAAAGAAAAGAAAAAATTAAAGAAACAACAAGAGTATGAGAAACAAATGGAAACTATGATGAAAAAAGGAGGTCAAGGTCATTCTGATTTGGACAGTAATTTTACTGTTTCTCAGGCTCAAAAGACTGCAGGACAAATGGCTGCATTAGAAAATGCAGTTGATATTAAAATTGACAATTTTAGTATCTCTGCAAAAGGCAACGATCTTTTCGTTAATGCCAGTTTACTTATTGCACACGGGCGGCGATATGGTCTAGTAGGGCCTAATGGGTAAGAATAGTTTGTTTTTTTAACTTTGTAACTATACAATAGAACACTTGCAACTTGGTCACCAAGATGGCGGCCGAATATCTGATTATCAATCAAAAATTACATTTACAGTGCATTCGCGGAGATAAGTATCAATAAATGTAAAGGGGGTACAATTTTCTTAAAATACACTTAGTGTCTCTAGGACCACAACATTGCACATCGTTTTATGTATTGAGGGAGATACGACATTTTCTGTGATGAGCCGCATCTCTCCTCCATTGGTACCGAATTGGTACCTAACCTATCTGGTTGCTCTCCAGATGTTCATCTCTTTGAGGATGGTCCCGCCTTGGCTATTTCTTGTCACACCTCAATACAGGATGTTTGTGTCTGATCTCGTTCTTACAACACTGACAAAAATTAAATAATATTTTAAATCTAAAGCTATCTAAATTAATTTCTTACGTCCGATTCCAGTTAAGGGCGTGCTTAAGGCCATAATGTAACTGGCTCAACTTCACTAGCAGCGTTAGCACCGACTACGTGTTGTTTCGTACAGTGTTGATTCGTACACCTTTTACCTGTATTTTTCCCAGAATTCTTCATCCGTCGCAGCTGGAGGTTACCAAGTCCTTGCTAGTTCATGCGATGTTCATATCGCACACAAATACTTGATGTAGTCGGAGATCCACTTACTCTATAGTTGATTTCTTAACTAAACGGAGCAATCTGAAGTTGGAATGCTATAAAATTGATCGTTTTTGATTGGCCGATGTAACACCAGTTTTACACCACACAAACTTTAGGCGATTTTTATTCACTGCGGTATGCTTGGTGTAAGCTTGGGTATGTCACCAACTATATTTTATTCATGATACCATGACGTCATGGTATGTTTGGGTATGAGCCGCCATGCTGACCGCAACTTACGCAGCTCTGTAGCTGTGTAAACTGCGGTTAGTATATCTATCTTTGTCCGATTGATGGTTGTTAAGGATCTGTGTTGTCAACTTTTTGTATTAAGTAAGTTCGGTTGATGTCGTTTGTAAAATCAAAATCGTAAAAATGGATTACATTACATTTTATATGAATAATAAAGATTTAAAAATTCAAGCAAAACATATAAATCAGATAAATAAGTTAAATAATAAATCAATAAACAAACAATAAGCTGTATGCTGTACAGTCGCTCTCTGGAAACAAACACAAATTGAGATTAAGGTAGAAATGTCATATTATGAAGACCGGGGCCATAGACTAAGTTACTGACAAGACAGGAATCCTACATACCAACTTGCGAAATAAAGTTGGGAGCGCCCCCTGAATTTCGGGATCACGAACTAAAGTCAGCGGGGTACGCGAGGTAGAGAGGAATTTGGTTTGTTTCCCTGCTATCTTGTATGGTTCTTACCCGTACTGTTTGAAAATGAAAGCGCAATTTATTTACAAATAAATTTTTTATTAACAAATTTCGAATAAAAGTCCCAAATAATTAAATCACATTATGCTAATAAATAAAAATACATTATATTACAATAAGAACAATTACTATAAATTACTAATGACATAAATATTAATTATCTAATAAAATTTAATAACAAAAACAGTAATCATTATCATTACTATGGTTACATAAATACTTTGGCTGAGTTATGGTGGGATTCTGTGCAAATCTATAAGTTTTACAAATTTGTAAATGCTTAAATATTGAACAAAATCTGAGACAAAATCACATCAATGTTTGTTGACAAATATAAATGTGTTCATATGCTTATAAATTTCATTGCGATTTTGTTTAATATTTACAGTTTTATAGATCTGTAGCTACTACAGATTTTCACAGAATCCTACTATTAGTTCCTGTATTTTAAAAAACTGTTAATTACTTTATGTGCTTATCTCTATGAAAATGACAAATAACAAAAATATGATCTGTTTAAATTATTACAATATGTTAATATGTCAAATAGGCAGTTTTTACCTTCCGCTTACCTGTATTGGAATCATGCAAAAAATCGGGTGGTGAATTTTTAGTGGATGAGCACGAATTAGGGTCCTTACAACTCATTTTTGATAGTTTCACGATGATGTCTGTGTGTATGTGTGTGTGTGGTTAAGGGGTGTTAGTCGCATAACTCAAATACGAATTACCCGAAAATTTTGATATTTGGTATTTAACATTTGTATATAAATTGGAAGAGCTCCTTAGATTTTGGTACAAATATCTTCATCGGAAGTGATATTTTTTGAAGACTGAAAAGGTTAATTGTCAAAATTGTATATAAATTTGGAAAAATATAGTATTTATTTGTAATAAGAATAAGAGGAAAAGTTATTTGCAACTTACGTTATAAAAAAATTGTCTTTATCTGGTAGCATTAAAGAACTGCAGTAAAATTTAAAAAATCTGACGTGGACACCACATGACTTCCTTGTACGCCTTGTTTGTTCATAATTTTCTTAATAACTAAAATGTAGAATAATATATAACATTCTTTAACTTATTATACTAGTATACTCACAAATATATTTTAGTCATTTTATTTAAACTGCAGAAGAAGATATAAACGATATTTTACTATTGTCACTGCTACTGTCACTGTCATGTCATAATCATTTAAATTTTACCTAGTAACAAATGTTAATCGATCATGGACTACAAGATACCGAAATATTAAATTATAAGTAGGTATATACTTTAATTATTCTTAAATGATAGAAGATACAGAAAAATTTATAAAATACCGATTGTAGATAATAATCACATAATCTTTCATTTAAAATAAAAAAAATTGCCTAAAATTAATTATTTATCAATTATTTTTTTTAATTTACTACTTCCGGTTTGTAGATTGAAACCAAAAATAGGAGGTGCACAACTAGATGCTATAACAGTCCTAAATACAAAATTTCAGCTTTCTACGTCTAACCGTATTTGAGTTATGCGACACACATACGTCCGTACGCACGTACGTACGCACGTACGCACGTACGCACGTACGTACAGACGTCACGACGAAACTAGTCATAATGGATTCAGAAAAGGTCAAAACGGATATTTCCGTCAAAATCTGAGAACCGAAATTTTTCGCGATTACAATACTTCCTTACTTCGTACAAGGAAGTAAAAATAAATTTATCAAATAAAATGTTGATATCTTGTAATCCATGATCGGTTGATTTTTGTTTCTGCGTAAAAAAATTTGACAGGTGAGACGGGTGACAAGTTGGCATACTAGCGCTATATAAGTTCTAAGTAAGATATTAAATGTAGTAATTGAACGGAGGATGGCTTCAACACAGCAGAGTTTTCCTGTGAATGAATCTTTTTATTCAGGTGATGCAAATTTCTGTGTTTGAATATTTTAGATTTTTATTTGTATATTTTAAATGGGCACCGGATTGTACGTATACATTTCTGTTTAAAGTCTAGATATGGCGGAAGGTTGTGTGATGGTCACGTCAGATTTTTTAATTATGTTTCATACAAGAACTGATTCTTTAGTGCTTAAAAGTTGCACAAACATGGGTGTGAGATTATATTTGTATTTATTTTAAGAAGGTACTATGCAGAACTTTTTCGGCTAAAAAAATAAAATTGTATTTAGCGTCCAGTGTTTTAAATAATTTAAAAAATCTGTCTCCTACTATTCTTATATTTTTCATGTATCTCAGTGATATAAGATGAATACTAAAAATATTACCCGTTTATTTTAGCTATTGAAATTTATATTTTATGAAAAAGAAAGTATATTTTTGTTTCTTCAAAGAAGAACTGATTTTGTAAAGGAAGTCAAAACAATTTTCTCTTTCTATGCTAGACATTCTACAAAAGGGGTGTAAGATTATACTTATAACGATGAAGCAGGACTATCGTTTTTAAATTTTCTTGTATTTGAAATTGTACAATCAGGGGTGTGAGATCATACAGATATTCATTTTTGTTAGTTACTTCTTACTTCCATAGCTGTTTTCATATAAGAACAAGATTTATTTTCTTAAAGACATTAAATGAATTATATTTGTTGTTAGAATAATAAGAGTATTATTCTTATAGCTGTTGAAGGTTATTAATTAATTTACATGGAAGTTTATCATTATATTTTTATACAATTACTTGTGAAGTATGGAAAAAACAAATTCGAAAACTCTGTTCAACAATAGATATATAATAGTATAAATATTTAGATATGCCTAGGCCTACTCTTGTAAGAGTATTATCAATACGCGGACTCAAAGTAAAAATATTTTTTATTTTCTATGGCTCTTTTATATCTTGGAGATAATAACTAGTGTACGGTATCATCTTGATAATACAAAATATATTACAGGCTTGAAATAATATTCAAAATTTTTCCATATGCTGGATAGTTCTGCTACTGAAGATGATTATTATTAGTGTACGGCATCATTTTGATTATGCTAAATATATCACAGACTTGAAGTAATGTCCAAGATTGTTCCATATACTGTACTGAAGATGATAATGATTGTACGGTATCATGTAGCTTGTATTAAATTGGAGAAATTTCTAAGATATTGATCCACAGAGGATTGTTGAACTACTGCAGATGATATTTGGCATAATTATGAAACCGTGAAAATATACCATGAACCTGGAGGCAGGTGTTGTCTCCAAGTCCAGTAAAGGGACAGATGACACTGTTTGAAATATCTCCGATGACGACGCCACAGGAAACAGCGGTTGCTGGAGTTGCCAAGGACGACGACGATGGTGCAGTGGTGACGTTCATGAAGTCGATGAGATCTTCGGGAGCTTTTAACAAAAGTTTTTTATGTATATCAATAATGTAACATTAAAAAAACAAGTAGGTAAATACCTTCCACAACAGGATCAGGTTCGGCATTCCGGTTAAAGGTCTTTTTTTCTACCGTGGTGAAATGATAATTTTGAAAATGCAGACCACATATCCCGTATCCTGTCGAGCAGCTTAGTTGTTTTCTTGTTTTCTCTCGAAGATCACACCTTCCCAACAACTGCAACCATCGATAACGCTTGTCGTCGTTCTATGGCAACGAAAATATGATCCCACGATCTCCTGGCTGGCGATCATTTGTAGGACAGTTCGCCACCACATATTGCTGTCTGTTATACGTTTTCTAAAATTTAATAAGTATTTAGCAATTTAGCAAATACTGAAAAATGTTATAAAGAATATATTTACAATAATTAATACTTACAGAACTCATCGCACAAACTGCAAAAAATGCCTCTTCAGCCTCTCCCTGTCTTCTTGCCACAAAACAAAACACACTGAGCCAACCACACAAAAATAACAATAACGGAAACAAAACAACGAAAATTAACAACAGCTAATAACAATTATATAATAATAATAACAATAATATCGCAATCCGCTCAGAAAAGAGAAAATAAGGTATCAAAATGGCGACCAATAGAACCGTATGGACACAAGCAATAAGGAACAGAATAGAAAAGGAGAGATATAGCACAGTGGCGTCATCTTGTGATAGCAGAACGAGTAAAACGCGCAAAACGTATAAGAAATGGTACATGCAGCGCCACATATAAACCGGGATCGTGACCTTTTTCTATTCAAAAATTGTTTCATGGCGGGCTATTAAAGATTCCGCCGGGTGACCGGGGCATACCGGACAAATTTTATTCGCCCACTTACCATTACGTCATAACTGTGACGTTTAACATACCACAACTAAATCGGACCTTACCAACCGCAAGTAACCGACCGGTGAATAAAAATCGTCTTTTGTAATGTAAAAAAAACGAATGTTCTCCATCTTGTGAGAGCTGTTGTCAGTGACTGTATCGAGTTTGCCCGCTGATAGGTCAAATTTAATTTTGCCGCCAAAAAATCTAGTGAAATTTTTCTCGTATTTACACAGTGTAAATACGGCTCAGAGAGACAACTTTAGATTGCTCCGTTTAGTTAAGAAATCAACTATAGTGGTCATGCTAGGGTTACGTTATTATAATTATAGCTACATTTAAATGTATTTGTGAAAAACAAATAACAAAAATGAAGTAGTATTTTAGCATATTTTTAAAACTGTTCATTCTTACATTTTCGCTACTCTCACGCGTGAATTGTCGAGATTATGTATCGTCTATTAACACAATATGTGTTAATTAGGTACTTTATTTTTCTGTTGAGCGTTCCTTTTTTTCTCAGTCAATAAATACGGTTAATTAATTAACTAGCATTTAATTCATTTAAATTAACCTAGTTCTAATTATCCTGTTGAAATCATAACAATGTTATTTATAATATCAGCATCATTTCAACCGCTTGCTCTTATACAACACTCCCTCAACATTGATGATTTATTTCCGATGAAAACTGAGAAATACTTATAATTGCTGTTATAACTAACTAATTAGGTAGTTTTAAACTGAGATTTGCGAAAAAGATTATGTTTTAAGAATTGCACAAACTAACTACACAATCGTGCACATAGTATGCGTACAGCTGGCCCAACCGACTTGTGTCGGTACAGCACTATATAAACGGATAGCTGACTCGTCCGCCATATTGGAACCCACAGCTGTTTGACACATCATACAACTGATTTGTCCAATCGCCTTTTTTAAGTTATTAATATAAATGACGGGGATGTAGCTGACAGAACTGGAATTTAATCCAAAACGATAACTTGTGTACCGTGAGTTTTTTAAATAAATTTACATTCTGGATTAATAATTTATCAATAAAGTCTTGAAGAATAGTCATTATTGTTGGTTATTGGTTTTGGTTGTAGGAAAAAGTGTGTTCATTATTCAAGTAAATTATATTATTTGTCAAAGAGAGTATTATAATATGAAATAAAATTAGATAAGCTAGTAATTATGTAAATGTTTTATGTTAGAAATGAGTGACTATAAGAATCGAGCACCAAATTTCAACAACTATAACATTATTTTGTTACTCAGTATAGTTAATAATAATTAATATTGAAAAATGCATTTTGGGAATCTTGTATTTCTTGAACTGTTTCAGGAAATTTTATAAATCTTGGTCTGAGCGAGGCAATTGCATCGGAAACTAATACCGCATTTACACATTCGCACGAGTGGCGAGGCGATTGACGAGGCGAGTGGCAAGGCGAATGTGTAATCGGTTCACTCGTCATTCGCCTCGCCACTCGTGGCGCTCGCGCCGGGAGCGGTCTTTTGGGACGAGTCAAAGGTTTCTATAGCAACGACTTAGTGATCTGAACACTCGACGAATGTGAAAACGGTCATTCGCGTTGTGGGGACGAATGTGCGAATGCCACTCGCGAATGTCGGCAAGTGACGAGGCGAATCACGAGCGCGAATGTGTAAATGCGGTATGACAACTATGCGCGATACGGTTGAATAATGCATCTCAGCAAAATCTGCAACACTTGTTAGGTGACCACAAGTTGCATGAAACATGTCAATAATTGATTAATCGGCGAAACAATTATTCCTGAAATTTTATATATTTATTAATTGTAATTACAAATTTAGAAAATAAATATTCCAATCGGTATTCAATTAAAACTAACAATTGTAAAGTTGTATTTTTTGTTAACCTGAACCGTTGATAAAATGTTAGATCTTCCATCGTGTCAAAAAAATTTGATCGACTATAGATTTTTCTCGGGATTCCATTATTAATTAATTCAATTTTTTCGAAATCATCATCCTCTAATGCGTTAATATTAATGTCATCAAATACATTCAAATTTTAAACCGTTACAGATCGTAAGTAACACTTATGTATCTTAAACCGTAGTCAATCTACCGCTTAAGGTAAGTGGAACTTAGTAAAATTAAGTGTCACTTAACTTCGTGGTGCAAATGAATTTAGTTACTTAAGGTGGTTTCAGCGTGTCTCCATGTCCATGTAAAATTAACGAAATTTTCAGAATATATAACCAAAGTACTAATATATTTATCTTTAAAATTTCAAGCAGATTGACCATGTAGATTCCGAGATAATTGATATCAAAGTTATTGACTTTTACACTACTAGGATATGTTGACCCAGCAAAAACATCTTAATTTCTGAAAATACATATTGTTCCCTCCATGTAGGTTGTATGAAAAACATTTTCTAAGGTAGATTAAACTATTCAAAAATCAAATAAAAAGAATTGCAATTTTTCACCACATGGTTATTGCGTAAAAAATTATTGAACATACGACAAACTTGAGTTCTTGTATATTTCCCGAAAAACTTGGCAACGTTGCACTTGCAAAAATCTCCCTGTACTAACTTAGATACTTTGAACTTGAAGCAAAATAATCTAAACAAACTGTTATTTTGTAGATACTATTAAATTTAATACTGAATCTTAATTAATAATGATAAATAATCAAATACTACAAATAACGCTCATTCATATTTGATATCTTACAAAAAAAATAACAACCTAAACGTCAAATCTGACGTAGTATAGAGTACCATGTTGAAAAACACAGTGCTGCGTTGCCACGATTATCATCTAACTACGCATGATAGAAACCGTTCATAAAATTAATATTTCTCTAAAAAATCATATTCTAAAATATAAAATTATAATAAATAACCTATATGAACACAGTTCTGTGTCTACTTATATAATATATAATGAATTTTCTAAATGAAATTTTGTATGCGGAAAGTTGGTATTGGAGTCAAATGAATGACTTTATTCCACATTAATTTAATGTTTTAGGTTTTATTTAATAACATATATTTCTTTTAAATGGAAAAAAATCTGTTACGGTATTCTTCCAACCCTTGAAATATTTTTCTACGGCAGTATTATATGTATTTAAGTTCATTTTTCAATTTTTCATGAAGACTGTCAATTGATTTAAAAGTATCGCTGCAACCACCTTAAGCTCAACTTAATACTTAAGTGGGACTGGTGCAAACGGCCATAAGTATCTGTGTGCAATTTGAACATTGTACAAACTAGTATGGACTTGGAAACCCCCCTCTGCGACAGATTAAGAGCTCTGGGAAAAGTAACTTTTTTCGTTCCTGCTTTTTGTGTGCAAAGTGGCTCATTTCTTAACTATGCGGATATGTGGGCCTCCTTTTCGCACTAAATACACAATATACTATTTTGTCATACTTGCACAAAAAGTAACCTTTTGCGTGTGCATGTCTATTCTCGATCGCATATTCACTTAGTTAATAAAATGAGCTACTTTACTAATAAAACACGCTAAACCATAATACACAGCAATCTCCCGTAAGATACAATGGTAATATGAAGCGACGTTGTCCACAATCAGAATCACGCCACATTGGCCACACCTCCTGCAAGTGCTCTATACACTAATATATAAATAATTGGATTCTAGGCATGGTAAGACCACTTTACTGCGACATATTCAGCAACGAGCTTTTGCCATTCCTCCTAACATCGATATTTTGTACTGTGAGCAAGAGGTAGTAGCTGATGACTTTACAGCTGTCGAATCTGTATTAAAAGCAGATGTAAAACGAACAGAGTTATTAGATGAATGTCGTAAACTTGAGGAAGCGTTAGGAAATGAAGCAAATACGGATGTGCAGGATCGATTAACGGAAGTATATGCTGAGTTAAAGGCGATCGGGGCAGATTCAGCGGAACCTCGTGCTCGACGTATTTTAGCTGGTTTAGGCTTTAGTCGTGAGATGCAGAATCGTGCAACTAAAAATTTTTCTGGTGGATGGCGCATGCGTGTTTCGTTAGCTCGAGCACTGTACATTGAACCTACTTTATTATTGCTAGATGAACCTACAAATCATCTTGATCTTAATGCCGTCATTTGGCTTGATAAGTAAGTTTTGTTTATAAAATAGGTGAACTTATATTATGTTTTGCTTCTATTCTAGTTACTTACAAAGTTGGAAAAAGACATTGTTGATCGTATCACATGACCAGTCATTTTTAGATAATGTGTGTAATGAAATTATTCATCTAGATAATCAAAAATTATATTACTACAAAGGGAATTACTCTATGTTTAAAAAAATGTTTGTCCAAAAAAGAAGGGAGATGATAAAAGAATACGAGAAACAAGAAAAACGAATTAAAGAATTAAAGGCTCATGGTTCTTCGAAAAAACAAGCGGTAAATTTAAAATTATAATTAGTTCTGTAATGCTCATGTCACTTGTAATACAAGTGACGAAAATCTCTCGTACTGTATGGTCACACTTGATACAAATAATATGAAAATTTATTTAAATTATTTGGAGTAGCAAACGGTTTCGTCTGATTCGGTATGACGTGTATGGGCTTGTTTAAAAATAATCAAAAAAATTTGAATAAAACTTTATACTACTAACATTTCTACGATATTGTATAAAATTTCAAACTTTTAAATGTATTTGTGTAGAAATAACAACAATTTATAGCAAAAATGAGCTATGATTTTAACACATTTTTTGAAACTTAATTTCAATGACGTCTGTTGTCAATATACTTTTATACTTCATCCAAAAAATACATATTTTGGTATAGTGTAATCATAAGCTTTGTTAAGGAGGTTGGGGACGCCTGCAGTGGCGTACCCAGACATTAGCCTTAGAGGGAGGATATGAAAATAAAAATATTTTTAATAATGTAAAACAAAATTCGCTCAACGCCTCAACGCACGTTGGCTGATGTCATTGCAATTTATTCAGTTGCTGTGATATTTATTTTTACAAATAGTCTAAGAGCTGGCTACGAAAAAGTGAACTGATAAGGTGCATTCACGAATTTTGTATAAAATGTCTTCTTGGTACCTTATAAGTACGTAGCGCTGCCGTCAGAACGCTCTCCCGGGGCGGGAGGCGTGGGTGGGCGGTCAAAGTCGTAAATTTATATTAAGAAAAAAATGATAAGGTGCAATCTTGAAATTTAGTAGAGTTATAGATTTTAAATGTAGGAATCGAGGAAAATTATTGTCAGAAGTCTAGGTCGGGGCTTAAAGACTGTCAGAAGTCGACAAAGTTGTAAAAAAATGGTTGAAATTTAAACCACAAGGTGCAATTCTGACAATTGCATTTTTATATTGTTTATGACTTACTGAACCTGTATATAAATTGTCAGAAGTCTAAATAATGGCTAAGTACATGAAAATTGATAATATGGCCAGAAGTCGCTGAAGCGGCTATCGCGACGGAAAGCAATCTTTCGTAGCTTGTTTCAAATTTAAATAACAAGGTGCAGTTCTGACAATTGCATTTTTATATTGTTTATGGCTTACTGAACCTGTATATAAATTGCCAGAAGTCGAAATAATGGCTAAGTACATGAAAATTGATAACATGGCCGGAAGTCGCTGAAGCGGCTATCGCAGCGGAAAGCCATAAACAATATAAAAATGCAATTGTCACAACTGCACCTTGTTATTTAAATTTGAAACAAGCTACGAAATATTGTTTTCCGTCGCGATAGTCGCTTCAGCGACTCCGACTATAATTACTAATTCCCTAATCAAAAATGCTTGACATGCTTACATTTTTTTTAAATAACTTGCAAATGGTTTAGAAAAAGTACACAAAATCTTCAAGCACTTATTTTTAAAGGTTTATAGGAAATATTAATACAAGTTCTATGAATTTTTCATCATTTTATCATATAGTTTAAACAAAAATTTAATGAATTGCCATAAGAGCCCATTAATACAAGAAAGGAAGTAAATTTTATTGTAAAATCTGTAAGTAATTAGCGAAGTCTCAGATCAACTTAAAACTTTTTGTAATTTGTCAAGAAAGGTGTCCAGAAGTTGTTTAAACAACTTTTGGTATGCGGAATTGGTCCAAAATTGGCCATTTTTTATTTTTGGCCAAAAATAAAAATAAATGGTCTAAAAATTAAAAAATATTCAATATCTTGGGAAAAAGTTAATGAATTTTTATGAAAATAGGTAGGGGGGAGTTTTTTGGGTTGCTGATTGACGATTTTAATATCAGATATTTCCGGAGCACCCTTAAAACCGCAAAAACTACCCCTTTTTAGGGTATTTTTTGCAATATTTTGGTAGTATAGCTAAGATTATCAATAAATGCCATATTTTCAAGAATATTTAAGAAGATATTAAATTTATTTAATTATATGCCAAAATTGGGTTAAGTGGGCTAATAAAAGGGGGTTAAAACTACCTCCAAAATAAGAAAAAATTGAAAAAAAAATGATGAGAATATTTTTCTTACTTTTTATTTTTGAATCAAATATTTGAAAATCTTTTGTCTGTAATATTATTTAGGAGGTGTGAAAACTACCCCTAAAGTGAAAAAAAAAATGAAAAAAACGTTATTAAATTTTCTTTTTTAAACTTTTCGTTAGACAACGGGGAAACTAACATCTCATACCTAAATTTTTCAAAATTTTCGTCTTCAAAAAAATTTGATAATATACAGGATGTCTGTTTATAAATAAACCAGCATTTATCTCGCTTATTTGTTAATTTATCGTTTTTTGTCAAATACATGATTTGTACAGTATCATGTGTAGTAACTGATAGCGAATGTTAGTCTTTGGTATCACTTCCGGTTGTTGAGGAAGTGATAGCAACTTTCAAATTTCAAATGGAACATTATATTTTTTTACGAATTTGAAAAGTAAGTACATTAAATTTGCTTTACGGTGGTATAAAAAAAGTCATATGTTGTATTATTAAAATATTAAATTACGGGCACTTAAATTATGCACCTATGAACGCTGAAATAAGTAAAGCTTGCGGTTGCAGAAAGAAAGGCTTAGAATGTTCAACTGCCTGTACTCACTGCCGTGGAAGTAGTTATACAAACTCTTCGTCATTAAATGAAGAAAATGATGTTGAACAAATGAAGGAAATAATACTAATGTTACTCCTCCAGAACCAGAAATTTTCAGCGAAAGTGGCGAGGAAATTGATTATGTCAATGATTTTCACAACTTAACATCTCAGATGTATAAAATTTGTATAATAAATAACAATTAAATAAAAAACGTAACTGCGTTAATATTTAAAAGTAATTCGTTTTTATTTTTCTAGAAAATGTTAAGACTATTAGCCCACTTTTTGGCATATAATTAAATAAATTTAATATCTTCTTAAATATTCTTGAAAATGGCATTTATTGATAATCTTAGCTTTACTACCAAAATATTGCAAAAAATACCCTAAAAAGGGGTAGTTTTTGCGGTTTTAAGGGTGCTCCGGAAATATTCGACATTAAAATCGTAATCAGCGACCCAAAAAACTCCCCGCTACTTATTTTCATAAAAATTTATTAACTTTTTATTTTTAGACCATTTATTTTTATTTTTGGCCAAACAAAAAATTGCCCAATTTCGTACCAATTCCGCATACCAGAAGTTGTTTAAACAACTTCTGGACACCTTTCTTGACAAATTCCAAAAAAAATTAAGTTAATCTGAGACTTCGCTAATTACTTATGTGTGATTTTACTTCCTTTCTTGTATTACATGTAAAACGAGCGTAATTTCAACATTTAATTAATTATTTTTTTTAGAATCTCAATAGTGAATTGAAGGCACTGTATAAATTTCAGCCTCTCATCATCATTTTAATAAACGATCACCAACCTCCTTAAGTAATTTGTTCACGTAATTTTTTTTAAATGTTTATATTTTGTTCATAATTCATAATAAAATAAGTGAATATGTAAGATCTTGGTTACTGGTAATCTTATAAGATTCAAATTCAGGTTAAATATTATAATTATATGAAAGAATTGTTTATCATTTTTATTTTAAACTTATTACCTATATGAATTTGAATATTTTTTTCTGAAAAAGTTATACCGAGAGGATCCATAAATTTCAGAAAAAAGTTATTAAAATTCAAGTTATAATTTTTTAATAAAAATTATAAACAAATCTTTTTTATAATAATTATTATATTATAATTTCGAAATTAATGTTTTTAGTCATACGACATCCTTTATAACATAAGAAGATGCAAAAATACACACAACAGAACAATAAAATATAGGGTGTTCCATTTGAAAATGACGAGTTATAGCCATTTGAAATTGAGTAAATTTGATTCTCTGTATTGAACATCCTGTATAATAACATTTAAAAAAAGTTATGTCAGATCAAAGAGTATAGTTACAGCTGTACAGAAAAAAAAATTCATAATTTTTACTATTAAAATAACTTCAGTACGCCTTTATAAAACAATACGTGTATTCGGCTTTTTTAAGAGAAAAAATTGAATAACTTGGCAACGCCGCGGAAATCTAAAATGAAACTTATATTTTCGTATAGGTAAATAAAATACAATTCAAAATATATAAAAATATATAGGGTGTTTCATTTAAAAAAAGACGAACAATTATTGCCAAGTCGTTATGCAACACCCTGTATATGTGAAAATAATTTTAAGTTATGCTCCTTGAGTAGACGAAAAATTCTGTTAATAAATTTATGCTGTATTTTTAACGACAAGGGAGATATCGACGACGGGCATTTCGATGACTCACCCTGTATAAGGCATCGTTAACCTGCAATTGAATCTTATAAGATTACCAGTAACAAAGATCTTCCATATTTACTTATTTGATTATTATAAACAAACTATAAACATTTAAAAAAATTACGTTAACAAATAACTTGACTAAGCTTATAACTATAGTATACCAAAATTTGAATTTTTTTCATGATGTGTATTGACAGTAGACGTCATTAAAGTTAACAGTTTCTAAAAATGTGTCAAAATCATAGCTCATTTTTGCTATAATTTTTTCTTATTTCTACACATATACATTTAAAAATTTGAAATTCTATACAATAATGTAGAAATGTGCATACTTTAGTATAAAGTTTTATTTAAATTTTTTGGATTATTTTTAAACAAGTTATTCAATTTTACATCCGACTGACTATACTTATTACTCCGATAGCAATATTTAGGATGTAATGCATCCACACACACACAGACAGCATTGAGAAATGAGAAAAACAAATTCAAAGGACCTCAAAACTTGTATTTCCGCGAAAAGCTCGGTATTAATTTTTTCGTGGTATATCTAGACTTACTTATACCTACTTTGTATAAGAAAGTAAAAATGAACATAAGTGACAATTTTGAATTAGTTCTACTCGAGTTCTACTGATGTAAAATAAGAGTTTAATATTTTAATATGATCATTAGGAAAAGAAACAGAAAGAAGCATTAACAAGAAAACAAGAAAAAAATCGTAGCAAAATTCAAAAACAAGAAGATGAAAATGGACCTACGGAATTACTACAAAAACCAAGGGAATACATTGTAAAATTCTCTTTTCCGGATCCTCCGCCTTTGCAACCACCTATTTTAGGTTTACACAGTGAGTTTTGATTTATAGAAAATTCTTAATACATTATAATTTTAATAATTTTGTTGCACAGATGTTACTTTTGCTTATCCGAAACAAAAACCATTATTTAATAAAACAGATTTTGGTATAGATTTAAGTAGCCGAGTCGCAATTGTAGGACCAAATGGTGTTGGAAAATCAACATTTTTAAAGTTGTTAACTGGTGATCTGGATCCTCAACAAGGTGATGTTAGAAAAAATTATCGTTTGGTAAGATATTTATTTTCGTTATTGTTTTTAGATGTATTTTGTTAATTTTTTATTGTAATTGTATTTTAGCGCATAGGACGTTTTGATCAGCATTCAGGCGAACATTTAACTGCAGAAGAGACTCCATCTGAATACTTAATGCGACTATTTGATTTGCAATACGAAAAAGCTCGAAAGCAGCTTGGTACATTTGGTTTAGCTAGTCATGCACACACTATAAAAATGAAAGACTTGTCTGGTGGTCAAAAGGCACGTGTTGCTCTCGCTGAACTCTGTCTTACTGCACCTGATGTTGTTATTCTGGTAATATTAAAGCCTCATTCACAATACGAAATTAGTAGTTATAGCCAGTTGGTATAGTTAACGTTAGTGATTTGACATATGCATTTCACTTGTAACGTTCACAATAACGAAATTAGCTCTACGTTGCGTTGCGCTAATTACAGTTAGCGCAGGAATTTACAAACTCCAAACTTATAGTTCGTAGTTAATGATTTTCTGTATGAACAACTAGACTAGACCGAGAATTAATTTTGACGTCTAAGATGACATTAATATTTTTTAATTCGAGATCACTTTTGTCCTAGAGATATATACAATTTTGCACCATATTTACACATGCTTAGCCATTTTATAGACAAGGATTATACAGGGTGGCGCGCTTAAGACGATCCACCCTTAATAACTTGGAAACGGATTGTGATAGACATACCCGATTTGCGCTATATGATTTTACATCTAGGGGGTCACATTTTACTGATATTTTTGTTTTCTTAAAATCACCATCGCCTACGTTATTATTCAAGGCCTGGAAATACAATAATTTTCGTTGCTAGGGACAAGTGAATGCAAAATTTGGTCGATTGAGGGCGCTTTTAAGGAACCCGGTTTAAGACCGGCAGTGTGAATTATGAATTAAGTTATCTGTGAAATACGTTAAAACAAAAAATAATCCGTCACATCGCTGTCACAACATGCATTACAATGTCAGAATTAAAAATTAAAATTAAATACTTTTTAAAATGATGATAATAACATAATCAATAATAATATAGAGTATATTTCGATACATATATTTTAATTTAATATTAAAATTGATTTATTAATAACCGGAACCGGGTCCCTTAAAAGCGCTAATTGCGGCAAAAATTTGCAACAAATGTTCCCCAATTTTTTATTAGCAACCGGCCTGCATTTCCAGGCCTTGAATAATAACGTAGGCGATTAAATCACCCATCTCACCCCCATCACTCTCAACTTTTAAATCTTAAATGGCAATATACCCTTTGTGGCATATCAAAAGATAGCTCTTGAAAAATGCTACACAGTCATGTCATTAAAATTGATATTTGCATAAACCGTTTTAAAGTTATTACCAATAGTTTATTATTATTTTAATGTTTTATTATAAAATGTGCTATGGAAATAAAAACAACAACAAAAAATGAACAATGATACCTAATAAACAAACACAATACACAAACTTTAAAACAAATTATTAGGTATCATTGTTCATTTGTTGTTGTTGTTTTCATTTCCATAGCACTCCATGCATTGTATAATAAAACATTAAAATAACAATAAACTATTGTTAATAACTTTAAAACGGTTTATGCAAATATCAATTTTAATGACATGACTGTGTAGCATTTTTCAAGAGCTATCTTTTGATATGCCACAAAGGGTATATTTCCAATTAAGATTTAAAAGTTGAGAGTGGTGGGGGTGAGATGGGTGATTTAAAGAAAACAAAAATATCAGTAAAATGTGACCCCCTAGATGTAAAATCATATAGCGCAAACCGGGTATGTATATCACAATCCGTTTCCAAGTTATTAAGGGTGGATCGTCTTAAGGCTGGTTTATATAAGTTGTAACTTTATGCATTTACCCTAACATTAGCATTATTAGGTTTTCAAGCATACGGAAACACGTGTTATGGTACTAGTGCAGACGCGCAGCTATGTTCCATTTAGCTGTAACTTTAAAATATGGGAATTTTTCAATTTCTGAGGAATGATGCTAATTCCAACCAATCAGAAATGTTCATGTTCGTATACGACCGGTTAACGTCGACTATGTCCGGGACTTTGAATTTGACATTAGCACGTGTAGTTCGCTTGTTCGTTAACATTCGTAATAACCTACGTTGTGAATAAAAATGAATATTAATATAGTAACTAATAGTTAATAACAATGTTGAAATTATTATTACTTCTTCTGTATCACTATATCCATAATAATTATTTATATTTGACGGACGTTGATATGTCGATTTTGTAGAATATATTTTTATAGGCCTAATCTTATTGGCTCACCCTAAGAAGTACATGAACCTTACTAAGTTTAATGAAAAGTATAATATTAATGCTAAGGCAAATGCATAAAGTTACAACTTATATAAACCAGCCTTAAGCGCGCCACCTGGTATGTGAAAGGCAACTTTAAGTAAACCAAACTTAAAATATATAACACTAATTTAAAAACTAGTTTGTTTTACTAGGCTAACTACAACATTAATTTTGTAATTGTGAACGACAGTAGTAAAAAAAAACTAATCAACTATAACTAAGTACTAACTATACCTACTGACTATAACTACCAATTTCATGTTGTGAATGAAAATTTAATTTTGTAACTTTTATCGAATTAATTTTTTTACATGTTATGTATTTATATATGTATAGGATGAACCAACAAATAATTTAGATATAGAATCAATTGATGCACTGGCTGATGCAATAAATGAATACAATGGCGGAGTAATTATTGTATCCCACGATGAACGATTAATCCGCGAAACGGAATGCGCACTTTACGTTATTGAAGATCAGACTATCAACGAAATGGATGGTGATTTTGATGATTATCGTAAGGAGCTACTTGAAAGCCTGGGTGAAGTTATCAATAACCCCAGTATTGCAGCTAACGCGGCTGTAACACAATAATATTTATTTGTAATAAATAAAAATTTCATTATTATTATTAAAAAATTAAATTATTCTGCCTTTTAAATTATTTTTCCCTCTCAAATTATTTTTACAAGAGCATCAGCAGAACACGGATTTACTGGACATGCAATAACTTTTATACATTGTATACATAGGCGATTAGCATTGCATTTCACATTTACGCAGTTTCCTGTTCCCCATTTCCACGTAGGAAAGTAGTAAAGGTGTCAATCGAAAGGTAAGATTATTTCACACTAGATGCAATTTGTACTTCAGTTCTAAATTTCTTCTAAAGAACAATATTAGGAATTTTAAATTTCAAATCGAATCTTACATTGCTATGGTTACTTGGTACAACAACAACAAAATTTGACGGAGGTGTCAGATTTGTTTTGTGTTTAATCAAAAAATGTAAACAAATCTGACACCTCCGTCAAATTTTGAAAATGTTGTACCAAGTAACCATTCGATTTGAAAATATCGAATTTAAAATTCCTAATATTGTTCTTTAAAAGAAATTTAGAACGAAATTACAAATTGCATCTGGTGTAAACTAATTTTACCCAAGTAACAATGTAACGTGATTCCGACGTATTTGTGAGGTCGATATAAGGCGTCCTAGTGACGATTATGCGTGGATCGAATCAACGTCGATTATCTATGTACCAGTAACATCTATCGTCGACGTCATATTAACATCTACTGTTGATGTTCACTTAACGTCGATTATCTACTAAAATAAATGCATAAAAATTTTACTATATAGGTTTTAATCTCGGTTTTAATAATGGATCTATTTAAAAATATATGGTAATTATATAAATTTTTTATTAAGAAAATAAATATAATTCTTAAAACAAATACAGAAATAAGTTATAAGACATATATAAAAAATAATTAGGTAGAATTCTACTCCTACATAACAGAAAAATATATAAATAGTCCACTGCTGGATTTTAATCTGTTTGTCTATTAAAACGTTGAGGTGCATACTTCAGCCATTTCATTGTATAATCTTTAAACATTTTTTTGGTTATGTTCGAATGACCTGCTTTTAAAGTAGGTATCTAAAATAATAAAATATAATAATGCAAGATATACATACTAATGTAAAACTATTTACAATACACTAGTACAACGCGTTACAACACGTGGTACAAATTTGACGTTTCAATTGAAAAACACTTCCCGTACTTATTCTGCTCGCGGGACTGGGCCCATAACCTCACTTAAATCACTTAAATACACAAACCGTATACTATTCAAAATAATACACGACTAAAACCAGACGCGATTTAAACAAAATTACATTTTATACTACTGGGGCCCGATTCTTGAAATTATTCGTATACGCAAGCGTTCGAGATACGCACACGAACAGCATAACGGTATTCTTGAAGCCGAATTGACCGATCACAAAAAATCCATGCGCATTTACATCGAGTGGGTAGATACCATTCGAAAGTTATATTCGTACATTAATTTAATTAATTTCAAAATTAATGTTTTTAGGCATAGGCCAACTTTTATAACATAAGAAGATGCAAAAATACACACAACAGAATAATAAAATATAGGATGTTCCATTTGAAAATGACGAGTTATAGCCATTTTGCCCTGTTCACACGTTGCTACTTTGAAGACACATTCGTGCTACTGTAGCATGAAAAAATCTGAGTCGCTTGTCAAATAGCAGCGCTGCTAATTTGTAGCATCAAAGTATCAAGAACTACTCGTTGATAATTTCACATCGTTGATCGTTGTGTGTGTAGATAGCGATTTTTTGCGGTAATTGTTTCGATTTGAATTTCTTTTCATGCTACAGTAGCACGTATGCGTCTTCAAAAAAAGTTATGTCAGAACAAAGAGTATAGTTACAGTTGTACAGAAAAAAAATTCATAATTTATGTTCGTATAGGTAAATAAAATACAATTCAAAATATATAAAAATATATAGGGTGTTTCATTTAAAAAAATCTGACGTGGACACCACATGACTTCCTTGTACGCCTTGTTTGTTCATACTTTTCTTAATAACTAAAATGTAGAATAATATAAAAAATTCTTTTAACTTATTATACTCACAAATATATTTAAGTCATTTTATTTAAACTGCAGAAAGCATATTTTACTATTGTCACTGTCATGTCATAAACATTTAAATTTTACGTAGTAACAAATGTTAATCGATCATGGACTACAAGATATCGAAATACTAAATTATAAATATATACTTTAATTATTCTTAAATTATACCAGATACAAAAATATTTATAAAATACCGATTGTAGGTAATAATCACATAATCTTTCATTTAAAATAAAAAAAATTGTCTTAAATTAAATATTTATCGAATTTTTTTTAAATTTACTACTTCCGGTTTGTAGATTGAAACCAAAAATAGGAGGTGCACAACTAGATGCTATAACAGTCCTAAATACAAAATTTCAACTTTCTACGTCTAACCGTATTTGAGTTATGCGACATACATACGTCCGTACATACATACGTACGTACAGACGTCACGACGAAACTAGTCATAATGGATTCAAAAAATGTCAAAACGGATATTTCCGTAAAAATCTGAGAACCGAAATTTTTCGCGATTACAATACTTCCTTATTACTCCGTACAAGGAAGTAAAAAGACGAACAATTATTGCCAAGTCGTTATGCAACACCCTGTATATGTGGAAATAATTTTAAGTTATGCTCCTTGAATAGACGAAAAATTCTGTTAAAAAATTTATGCTGTATTTTTAAGGGAGATATCGACGACAGGCATTTCGATGACTTACCCTGTATATATATACAGCGTGTTAATACTAAGTTATAACACCCGAAAATGGCAGTTAGAACTCATCGAAACAAACAACTTTTCTTAGTAAAATTTTTTGATTTGAAGCCCCAGTTCAGAGTTATTGACGTTTTTATGTTTTTCGGAAAATCGTCATTACCTACTCCCTTAATTTAACGAATATTTAAAAAATACAAAAATTTTCAGATAGAAATAGAAACAACAAATGGAAATACAATTATTTAAAATGTTGATTATTACGGTTCTGGCATTTCAAAATTTGAAAACAAAAATATATTAATTTAATTAATATCGAAATTCATGTTTTTAGGCATAGGACACCTTTTATAACATAAAAAGATGCAAAAATACACACAACAGAATAATAAAATATAGGGTGTTCCATTTGAAAATGACGAGTTATGGCCATTTGAAATTGAGTAATTTTGATTCTCTGTATTGAACACCCTGTATAATAACATTTAAAAAAAGTTATGCCAGAACAAAGAGTATAGTTACAGTTATACAGAAAAAAAAATTCATAATTTTTACTGTTAAAATAACTTCAGTACGCCTTTATAAAACAATACGTGTATTCGGCTTTTTTTAGAGAAAAAATTGAATAACTTGGCAACGCCGCGGAAAACTAAAATGAAATTTTTATATGTTCGTATAGGTAAATAAAATACAATTCTAAATATATAAAAATATATAGGGTGTTTCATGTAAAAAAAGACGAATAATTATTGCCAAGTCGTTATGCAACACCCTGTATATGTGAAAATAATTTTAAGTTATGCTCCTTGAGTAGACGAAAAATTCTGTTAATAAATTTATGCTGTATTTTTAACGACAAGGGAGATATCGATGACGGGCATTTCGATGACTCACCTGTATATATATATATATATATATATATATATATATATATATATACCGGGTGTATATTGAAAAGTGAAACAGGCGTTTAACATGGAAATCAGTTTTTCCGTTCGCATTGCTTCCCTAATTATTTTAGACAAAAATGTTTCAAATAAATGATGTTGAGCATAAAATTCTACATCCGGATCAATAAACTTTATAATAAAATTTATTTTGGTTTCTTTATAACTGCAGAAATCAAATTTGAAAATACACGGAATAGCGAATTAATAGTAACAGCCATGGAATTAAAAACAGGAGATGAACAAATGCGTAACGCTTTAAACGTCAATGTCAGAATAATAGATTGTCAAAATCATTTATACGTTGGTACTAATAATTTGACGTTTAAAACGTTACGCATTTGTTCATCTCCTGTTTTTAATTCCATGGCTGTTACTATTAATTCGCTATTCCGTGTATTTTCAAATTTGATTTCTGCAGTTATAAAGCAACCAAAATAAATTTTGTTTACTGATCCGGATGTAGAATTTTATGCTCAACAACATTTAATTGAAACATTTTTGTCTAAAATAATTAGGGAAGCAATGCGAACGGAAAAACTGATTTACCATGTTAAACGCCTATGTTTCACTTTTCAATATACACCCGGTATATATATATATATATATATATATATATATATATATATATATATATATATATATATATATATATATATACCGTGAGTTTTATTTAACGTGAAACATGGGATCATTCATATCCATGGTTACGAATTTGACAGCAATGTATTAGAGCGATTCATTTAAAATAGAACATAGATCGATGGAACATAGGCTGTCATTATCAAGTAAATATTACCTGTCAATTAGGGTTTTGTTGTTGAAAATAAGGTATACAATTGAAGAGAAAGGTGCAAATGATACCTACATTGGTATAATGCAGATGTTAGCCTCAAACAAGTACCTACCTATCTGATTTATTTCGTGTATTTGAAAATTTGTTATAAATTGTATTCTGAAAAATATCTATTAAATGTTTATATTTCTTGAAAGTTTTTTCATATCTAAAATGATTAGAAATACATACATAATTTCATTTGCTATGTTCTATTTTAAATGAAACGCTCTAATACATTGCTGTCAAATTCGTAACCATGGATATGAAAGATCCCATGTTTCACGTTAAATAAATCTCACGGTATATATATATATATATATATATATATATATATATATATATATATATATATATATATATATATATATATATATATATATATGCAGTTTGAATTCTTCCGGGTATCTTCTCGCGTTGGTCTGGTTTGGTGAATAAGTATCAGATTTTTTATGGTATTTAAATTATGCCGAAGTTGGTATCAACTTAAATAGTTTGGGGAAAAATGATAAATTTATTTAAATTTTGCAGAATAAAGCATAAAATTAACGGCGTTACGAAAGTAAGTTATTAAAACTTATAATCGGGGAAGTACTGTGGCGGACACAACAGATTTTTATAAATGAACCAGCATTTATCTCGCTTATTTGTCGATTTAACGTTTTTTGTCAAATACATGATTTATACAGTATCATGTGTAGTAAATGATAGCGGATGTGAATCTTTGGTATCACTTCCGGTTTTTTGAGGAAGTCATAGCAACTTTCAAATTTCAAATGGAACATTGTATTTTTTATTACGAATTTCAAAAGTACATTAAACTTGCTTTACGGTGGTATAAAAAAGACATAATGTTGTATTATTAAAATATTAAATTACGGGCACTTAAATTATGCACCTATGAACGCTGAAATAAGTAAGACTTGCCACGAAACAAAAACAATAATTGAAAGCAGTTACCTGTCAACATTTTGAACATCTTTTATAAAATTAAAGTTAGGTACTCTCGAGGTACCTACTCTAATAAATTAATTGTTTCTTAATTATTCATAATATGCGTTTTCTTTATTATAATTAGATTTAAGAGATATTTTATTGTACTTTACATTGATTGTTGACAGGTCACTGCTTTCAACTATTGTTTTTGTTTCGCGGCAAGGCTTACTTATTTCAGCGATCATAGGTGCAGAATTTAAGTGCCCGTAATTTAATATTTTAAACTTTTTTATACCACCGTAAAGCAAATTTAATGTACTTTGCAAATTCGTAAAAAAATTACATTTAAATTTGATTTTTTAAGTCCATTACATTTATATTATAGATTTATTAACTACATTCAAAGGCGCATTAAACTACATAAATAATGAATTTGTATTACTTCCTGTTTATTTTATTTTAAATGGAACAACCCGTATATTTTCAAAGATTTTGCTTCTACATAAAATTCTGAATACAACCATGTATAATAAGCTACTTTTTACCTTCCGCTTACCTGTAAAGGAAGGTATTGAAATCATGCAAAAAATCGGGTAGTGAGTTTTTAGTGGATGTGCACGAATTAGGGTCCTTACAGCTCATTTTTGATAGTTTCCCGATGATGTCTGTATGTATATGTGTGCGTGTGTGTGTGTGTGTATGTGTGTGGTCCGGGCCGATGCCGGATGTTGCATAACTCAAATACGAATTACCCAAAAATTTTGATATTTGGTATTTTACAATTGTATACGAATAGGAAGAGCTCATTAGATTTTGGTACAAATATCTTCACCGGAAGTGATATTTTTTGAAGATTGAAAAGATTAAGTGTCAAAAATTTCTATAAATTTGGATAAATATAGTATTTATTTGTAATAAGAATAAGAGGAAAAGTTATTTGCAATTTACGTAAAATTTAAAAAATAAATTTATCAAATAAAACGTTGAAATCTTGTAATCCATGTTCGGTTGATTTTTGTTTCTGCATAAAAATATTGACAGGTGAGACGGGTGACAAGTTGGCATACTAGCGCTATATAAGTCATAAGTAGTAAGCTATTAAATGTAGTAACTGAACAAAGGATTACTTCAACACAGAAGAGTTTTCGTGTGAATGAATCTTTTGATTCAGGTGATACTAATTTCTGTGTTTGAATATTTTAGATTTTTATTTGTATATTTTAAATGGGCACCGGATTGTACATATGCATTTCTGTTTAAAGTCTAGATATGGCGGCAGGTTGTGTGATTTTTCTTTGTAGATTTCTTACTAAAATAATAATTAAAATATTACAGAAACAAATCGAAGCATTCCTAGTTAGCTATGAAATAAATGATAGAAAACAGATTTTATGATACTAAAAATGTCAGTTTATTAACAAAAATAAATAATTTAATAAGGAATTGCAATTCAATTATATTATTTACCTATAGTAAATTTTCAAAATGTCCTCTATTTTCTTGAATACATAGTAAAACTCTTCGTATAATAATTTCATTATTATTTATTTCATAGCTAACTAGGGATGATTCGATTTGTTTCTGTAATATTTTAATTATTATTTAAGAAATCTACAACGAAAAAGTAGCTTATTATACATGACATGGTTGTATTCAGAATTTTATATAGAATCAAAATCTTAAAAAATATACGGGGTGTTCCATTTAAAATAAGGAAGTTGATGTCACTTCCGGCTAGACAGAAAGTAATAAAAATTCATTATTTATGTAGTTTAATGCGCTTTTGAATGTAGTTTATAAACCTATAATATAAAAAATCTGACGTGGCCATCACACAACCTTCCGCCATATCTAGACTTTAAACAGAAATGTATACGTACAATCTGGTGCCTATTTAAAATATACAAATAAAAATCTAAAATATTCCAACACAGAAATTAGTATCACCTGAATCAAAAGATTCATTCACACGAAAACTCTTCTGTGTTGAAGCAATCCTACGTTCAGTTAGGAACTACATTTAATAGCTTAATTATGACTTATATAGCGCTAGTATGCCAACTTGTCACCCGTCTCATCTGTCAATATTTTTTATGCAAAAACAAAAATCAACCGAACATGGATTACAAGATTTCAATGTTTTATTTATTTGATAAATTTATTTTTTAAATTTTACTGCAGTTCTTTAATACTACCAGATAAAGACAATTTTTTTATAAAGTGGATTGCAAATAACTTTTCCTCTTATTCTTATTACAAATAAATACTATATTTATCAAAATTTATAGACATTTTTTACACTTAATCTTTTCAATCTTCAAAAAATATCACTTCCGGTGAAGATATTTGTACCAAAATCTAATGAGCTCTTCCTATTCGTATACAATTGTAAAATACCAAATATCAAAATTTTTGGGTAATTCGTATTTGAGTTATCCAACAGACGGCATCGGCCCGGACCACACACATACACACACACACACACACACACACACACACACACACACACACACACACACACACACACACATACATACATACAGACATCATCGGGAAACTATCAAAAATGAGTTGTAAGGACCCTATCCACT
This sequence comes from Agonum fuliginosum, assembly GCA_947534325.1. NCBI lineage: Eukaryota > Metazoa > Arthropoda > Insecta > Coleoptera > Carabidae > Agonum > Agonum fuliginosum. The sequence continues at coordinate 18,650,871 of OX384034.1, read as the reverse complement.
AAAAACTCACTACCCGATTTTTTGCATGATTCCAATACCTTCCTTTACAGGTAAGCGGAAGGTAAAAAATGTAATTGACTATATATATATATATATAAATATACACTCGAGGAAAATAAAAACGCACCACTTGAAAATGCACCAAAAATGACATAATTTCAAAGTGCGATATCTCGGCTGCATTTCGACGAAATTGGATGAATCTTCGAGTTCTGAAAACGTTGAAGTCTTATCTTTAATGTGATTATGGCCAATGTGACAAAAAAGTGACTTTAAAATTTGTATTTCTTTAAACACCTTTATTTGTTAGATTTTTTAAGAAATAAACGAATTTGGTGCGAAATCGGACAAATTATGGGCAAAAAGCACAAAAATACAAATTTTTTTCAAAAATTCATAACTTTCTGCCAAATTATCGCACGTACTTGAAATTTTGAGAAAATTGAAGGAAAAGGATTGAACTTTATTGTCCTGTTGGGCAATAAGGTCCATGATTTTTTTTACTCACGCTACAAGTTGCTACAATTGAACATTTTTTAGTCAAAAACATGTTTTTTTATCCGGGGGTGGATCGGGTTTGGTGGCAGATTACAGGGCCGAATAGTTATGCCCAAAAACCTCAAAAAGGCACTTTTTTTTCAAAAATTCATAACTTTGCGCCAAATCATCGTAGGACCTTGAAGAAAAAGTCTGATCTTTATTACTCTGTTGGCCAATAAGGTCCACGATTTTTTTGGCATTGCGCATAAGTTGCCAAAGTTGAACCTTTTTGGACATCAGGTTCAGTTGTTTTTCTTAGGGCGATGGGAGGTGGTGGAGTGGATTTTTTGTCACATTGGCCATAATCACATTAAAGATAAGACTTCAACGTTTTCAAAACTCGAAGATTCATTCAATTTCGTCGAAATGCAGCCGAGATATCGCACTTTGAAATTGTGTCATTTTTGGTGCATTTTCAAGTGGTGCGTTTTTATTTTCCTCGAGTGTATATATATAATTATATAAAATTTGGTTGTTAAATATTATTATTACACATGCACACATAATTTATTACTTACTCATTATGCACAGTTTCCATTTTGTAAAATCTATTTTAAATTTCAACCATAAAAATACTATGATAATTCGAACTCGTGACTGGTAAGGGAGATGAATAAAACCCAAAATTGCTGGATTTTCAGTCAAATTATTTTAAATTTATTATTAAGTCGACGTTTCGGCCTTGCTGAGGCCTTCCTCAGGACTAATATTGTCAATAATATAAAACATCAACAACAATAAAAAAATGATACAATTGTAAAGTAGATATATGAATACACATGTTAAAAGACAATAAACTAACCAAGCCGTAAGAATGTGAATAGCAAGAAAGATACTATGCTTTCATTTCATAATTAGTTTTTTTACAATAAAATATTTGGCGCTACGAATAACGTTAATAGACCTTTTGCTATTTTCATTCGCCTATAAAACTTTTCTGTCAATGATAAAGTTTAGTGGTTCGAAACGTTGAGCTTTAAATAAATAACAGAAATATAGACCAAATATTGTTTTATTGTGCACTTACAATATACATTATAAAATTGCAAAGCTGCATAGTTATCTATGTATCAAGAGTATAATATTATAACATAATGATAAAACGATGACCAACTAATGTTTGGAATTAGTGATATGGTAAAAGATAATCTGGATACAGTCAGTATTTAATAATTTTATTATTCAATTGCCAACTTTTCGATTATACTATAGTCTTCATCAGGGCTATGAACGCTCACATACAAATATGTATAATATAGGTAGTAGATATAGTCGAAACGTTGGTAATTGAATAATAAAATTATTAAAATATGACTAAATCCCGATTATTTGTTATCACCAAAAATATAATATAAATAGTAAGGTAATTAAGTAATACATTATGATATACAAGAAGTGTAAGAGTAAAGCACATACGACGAGTTAAAAGGGCATGACGCGAGGCAAAGATATTTTATTGTGGCTAGTATTGTATACCTATTTACACTCTCAATATATAGACAATTTATTAATATGTAATGTGTTTCAGTTATTAAGAAACAATAATGTACTAGTAAGACATAAAGTTAGTTATAAACCAATACTTCGTAGCTACTATTGGATATTTCTTTTCCGCCAAAAGGAATATAACATGTCCCATGGCTAGGGTGAACTTTCCCGATTGTATGTGAACCTTCGTGATAAACACGTCCAGCATACAGAGTTTCTCCGTCTCCAGTATGTCCAACTGCTACGGCGTCGGCAGGAACTTCACCGCAACTGGCTGGAACCCAACGCATCGTGGGTACACACATGACTTCACAGCCCGACACGTACAGCTCTTCACCTCCCCATGCTAAATACGCGGCATCTTTCGCTGGAATTATCTTCGCTGGCAATAAATCGCCATTGTGAAAGGCACGTCCCACATAGATAGCGGTGCCATCGATGTCGCTCCCACCATGTACAGCATTAGCAGGGAACGGATTACCCGGAGACCAGTGTTGCCAGTAAAATCCTAAATCAAAATCAAAACCTTTTAATATTGTTCCAGTTTCCAGTGAACAAAGTGATGATAACCTCATATTATGGAGGTTATATGTTCACAGTTTACGTCAAGTACTTCAGTTTGATTAAGGGTGGATTCGTTGAGATGAGTCATTATTTTAGAGCTATTTTATATCTCTCGCCATACGTACTTTATTATTTTTACTTATTATACAAAAAATATATTAATAATAGGTAGGTACTACGACTACTACTCACTTACTCAATATTTTAGTCATTTTATCTAAACTGCAGAAGAAGACATACTAAAATATCAGTCCGCCATCTTTAAACAAAATGGCAGTAACCGATTGGGTTCAAATTTGGTATGGTATCATGGGCGTAGTTAGAATTATTGCCACCATGTATGGTATGGTAATAATTTAGAATTCTTATAACGAGATTAATTTAAATTCGAGTTGGAGGCGTAGCAACGCGCGCAGGGTCCGCTAGTTATTAATAATTTAGAGTATGAAATTTCAGTATCTTGATCGTTTGTTACTATGTAAATTTTAATTGATTATGAATTCACGCAAAACCAAAATATGGGAACTTCGACTCTTCGACACCACCCTCACCCTCTGCCATCATATAAATAATGATCGTTAATCATTATAAATTTCCTTTTCCTATCATTTTCAAGGAAAGTGTTCAGAAAACATTCATGTTATACGGAAAAACACGTTTCTTAAGACTTTTTTTTACTTTTCCACCCTTCGCATTTTGTTGAATATTGCTTCTAACGAACAAACTAATCAGATATTTTGTAGGAAATTAAATTTACTTTCAATACGATATTTTTTTCGCTAAGACGCATAGTTTTCTAGATATTCACGAAATACTGAAAAGAAGGACCTTTACAACCCCCTCCCACGCAACGCACACACCACCCAGGTCAGGACTTTTAGTATGTTGGTTGGAGGAGTTCCCTCCCCCTTCCCAATTAAAAAAAAAACGGACTACACGATTTATTGCATTTTTTGTCTTCGTTGACTAAGCTATTATCTAAATTCAGAATCAGAGGCATGTATTTTCGTTTTTAATGGAGATTGAACGGCTTATGCCTTTTAATTTGTAGATAATTTTTAACACAAGAATAAATTATGTTACAGAAATAAATTATAAATATGTGACGTATATAATAATTTAATTAAAATCTATATAAAATTACTTACCTGCCATTTTCAAGTCAGATAATACTGAAGGATACTCGAACACTAATTCATTTACTAAATCGTTATCTTTAAATAAATTTGTAGTGTCATGTTTATCTAGTGATAAACAGTATAGTTACAGTGGAAATTTTACGTAGGTACTCATTTCATTATACGTGGAGGCGTGGAACTTGGCTTGGCAATGCCTATAACATAAAACATAACTTAGCGCCGTTGAATACTCAAATTAAAAATCCGATATGGCCAACACATGACCTCTCGCCATACTCTACTATTTTACTAAGTTTGTATGAAGGTACTTACTCACAAATATACCCCTGTAGAAGGGAATTCGGGAATTGTAGTTTTTAAAATATTATTATTATGACCTTATAAATAATAAATGACATTTCATATTTTCCATTTCAATTTTTCAAAAAGTTAAAAATTTATATGACATTAACACTCAAATATTTTATTTTTGTTTTCACAGGAAGGCAAATAAATCAAAATTGTTGCAAATTTATAGAATTTTTAACTTCTTGTACTTAATTAAAAAATGGTGCTATACCCTGGACGCCGAACAGATGGAGTAATAAAATAAATGGGTAGAGCCTAACCTGCGCAGTACGATGTGCTCAGAAGCCTGCGTTACAAGCTACAAATTTCAAAACGCTGAAGAATTGAAGTGGTTTATTTAAAATAAATATAATTTTAAAAGAAATAGAAAGTCAACTTTAAACATGATTTATCTATTTATTCATATTATAACTTCATGATATATAATTTCAAAATAATTATGAAGTTAAAATAAACCAACAAGACGAACCCAAATGACAGAAAAACGTTATGGCGGCTTCGCGATTATGCCGGTTATAGTACCCAAGTAACATCAAATACCAGAAAACAATGTTGTACCGACGTCATAAAGTTCGTCTCTGACCGTCGTGACGACGTCTCAGCGAGTAGCTGTGTGACGTCTTTAATCGACGTCAAGTTGATATATGAAGATGACGTCTTAATCAAATGAAAATATGACGACTTTTGCAATTTAATTAAAAAATATAAAATTCTGATTTATTTGTTGTTTTTAATCGATTTTTAATGTAACATTCTTCGTTTGTATTAGAAGTAGAATCTTTAGAATTTGGACAAATTTTTATTTTATCTGGATCTTGCTGAATTTGAACATGGACCTTCAGGACGGTATCTTACGTTGCTAACCGCTCGGCCACTCTGACATTGCAGTCTGATGTTATGAAATATCGATATTTATATATTTATAGTAGTAGTATTAATTTAGTAAATATAGATTGTATAAGATTCGGAATATTAGATACATGGAGTGCATTTAGATATGAACGTTTATCTAGACAAAATTTTAAAAATGCTTTGATCGGGATTTTAGGTACCTTACAACTAATTGTAAAGAGATTTCAATAGGGTCAATATAATTTAAAAAAGCGATGAAAATTTATCTGGTAGAAAGAAAAATTGAAAAAAATCTGCTGTGGCCACCACACGACCTCTCGCCTAATTCTGCTTATTCTACTAATCTAATAAATAGTTTTACTTACATTTTAATAGTTTCATCTTCATGTAATATTTAAACGATAATGTAAACCACAATGCAAGCAAAAGATGTCAACTGTACTGTCACTGTCATAATAATTCAAATTTTATGTAGAAACAAATTTCATATCATGGACAACAAGATAGAATATTAATTGTACTTTATTTTATTGTTAAATACTTCCAGATTCAGCAATTTGTATTTATAATTAACTGTACACATAGATAATCACAATTTCTTTTATTTTTAATTGCAAAAATTGTCATAAATAAATAATGTAGGTACCAATATATTTAAGGAAAACTTTTCCAAACTTCTAAAAGTACTACTTCTACCAAAATGTTATCCGGTGTTAAGATACTTATCAAAACCTTAAATAAGAAATTTGGTTATAAACGGTTTGATACTTTTTAAGTTATCGTGGACGAAAAATCCTCGGTTCATACAAACACACACACACACAGACATCATCGTGAAAATAGTAAATTCGTATTCTAGAGACCCTGAAACGTGCTTATCCACCAAAAACTCATACTCGAAAATTTTGACCCATTACAATACCTCTCTTATAGAATATGAGACGAGAGGTAATAAATCATTATTCAAATAATTATTAATTAATTTCGGATCAGACAATTTGCAAAATAGTTTGCTATTAACGATAGATTGTTATAAGTAGTATAATTTGACACTATTAACTCATTTTATAAAATTACGTCCATAAAAGAAGTGTATACAAACATCGTCTGCGTTATTATTCAAAGCCTGGAAATACAATTTTCGTTGCTAGGGACAATCGAATGCAAAATTTGGTCGATTGGGGTCGCTTTTAAGGGACTCGGTTCACGAGCGGAAGTATGAATTAGGAATTAATCTGTGAAATACGTTAAAATAAAAAATTGTCTGTGACATCGCTGTCGCATTAAGAATTAAAATGTCAGAATTAAGAATACAAATTAAATAGTTTTTTAAATGATGAAAATAATACAATCAATAATAAAAAATCTGACGTGGACACCACATGACTTCCTTGTACGCCTATTAAACTGTTCATACTTTTTAAATTAAATTAAATATTTATCGAAATTTTTGAAAAATTTACTACTTTCGGTTTGTAGATTGAAACCAAAAATAGAAGGTGCACAACTAGATGCTATAACAGTCCTAAATACAAAATTTCAACTTTCTACGTCTAACCGTATTTGAGTTATGCGACACACATACGTCTGTACGTACAGACGTCACGACGAAACTATTCATAATGGATTCAGAAAAGGTCAAAACGGATATTTCCATCAAAATCTGAAATCCGAAATTTTTCGCGATTACAATACTTCCTTTTTACTCTGTACAAGGAAGTAAAAAAGTATAATTTCAATACATATATTTTAATTTAATATTAAAATTTATTTATTAATAATCGGAACCGGGTCCCTTTAAAGCGCCATTCGCGGTAAAAATTTGCAACAAATGTACCCCAACTTTTTAAAGCAAACAGCCTGCATTCCCAGGCCTTGAATAATAACGTGGGCGATGATATAAACATAGATTCTACATCCATACAACGTCAAAATACGACGTCAGATTATGACTTATATTATGATTTAGTTACAACGTCGAAACTAGCTGGTAAAATTACGTCTGTGGTAGACATAGATTCTATGTCTACACGACGTCAAAATATAACATTAAAATATGACTAAAATACGACGTTGATTTTTGGTTTACGGTCAGTCTATGTTACTTGGGTTACGTCTGTGCGACGTCAAAATATAACGTTAAACTATGACTTAAATATTACTAATATGCAACGTTTAATTTTGGTTTACGGTCAGTCATTGTTACTTGGGTAGTTTCCGTTGTTACCGATATCAGCTGTCGAGTTCGCCGTTCAGTGTAAAACTAGCCTACCAACCAATAGACACACACACGCGCGCGCGCGCGCACACACACACACACACACACACACACACACACACACACACACACACACACACACACACACGCACACACACAGTCACACACACGCGCACACACACACACGTGCACACGAGCGCGCGCACACACACACACACACGCACGCACGCGACGCACACACGCACGCGAACGCACACGCACGCGAACGCACACGCGCACACACACACACCCACACACACACACACACACACACACACACACACACACACACACACACACACACACACACACACACACACACACACACACACACACACGCACGCGACGCACACACATACACACACATACATAAAATCATTTTTTGTGTGGCTCACGAACTCATTTTTCTAGAACCATTTTTAAACTAATTTAATATTTTTAAATTTATATTCCAAGTAGCACCAACAGAAGTGACTATAATACAGTGGCGTGGCGTGATGTTGGACAAAAGGGAAGCATTAAAATGAAAAAAATCCTTGTTTATAATTATTCCATGTAGTAGATTTATTGCTACACAGTTAAAATGACCAACAAAATAATTTATTGTAAAATAAACTTCAACATAGCCATGTATGTTTATCATATAACTGATAATTACAATATTCCCGTCTTTGGAGTTAGTCTACCTACATCTACATCAATTATATTTTTTAATTTGCGAAATTCATTGCTGAGAATGGTTTTTTCGTAAAGTGATAAACAATGTTCTAATCTATATCATTGTTGTATCTTCCATAATTTTTTAAATTCTAAATCCATATTTGAAATAAAATGTGTTTAATATTTACTATTTATAAACAATCACATCGACAATGAATCAAACTACTAAAATAATTATGTCAGCAATTATTATAATACCAATATAGCTAGAAACAAGCTAACTCGTCCGCAGTGAAATACTAAACCGCGCATGCGTATTTTCCGCCAGTCGCCACACAGAAACGCAACAACTAAGTTTGCTTTTATGTCTTCTAGTCCTATGCTTCGAACTCTGGCGAGAGCCAGATCGAGCCTTGGAGCAAATCTTTTATGATCCTCATTGAGTTGAATATGAAGTTATAGAATACAATCATTTTTAATAAAACTATATTTGTGGCTAGCACATAACCTCCCGCCTTATCCCTGTAGTTTATGTGAATTTGATTTTAGTAAGGCTTTCTTAAATTATAATTTTACAATAAAGGGTATGACCGAATAATAATAATAAATTCCTTTTATTATCAAATGGCGAAGTTCAGCCTAAGCTGGTCTTACACTTAACCATTACAAAACATTGAAAATGTATATCAACAGTAGTACAATGTAGAAGAATTATATGAAAAACATAAATAAGAAAATAACAAAAACATGTTTATAATAATTGAATTAATTTGTGACACAAACACTACTCAAAACCTAATCAAAAATTCAATGTAACACATGAAACATATTATATAACGATATATTATTACGTTATTTTTGCATTTGTTTTATTTTTGTTTACTTCTTCTGTTTTTATCATTCATTTGCCCTTTGTTCATACAGCTCTCATTCATTTGTTTTCTAAATTCTAACCTACAAATTCATCATTAATAACATTTTAACTTCAGAATTCATTTGAGTACTTATCTTTCATATGCTTGATTTCTTCTTTTTAGTACTTTTATTCAATTTCTTCATAATTATGTTGAACATATTTATTCCTTTCTGTCAACTCTATACTTCGTTCATAATTATTTAGCGCTACGTTCATTTGTATTATTGTTTAAGTTAGAAGCTGTTATTTAGGTAGGGGTGTCCTTGTCTCTTTTCTTTTATTAATTTCTGCTTGGCCGCAACTCTCATCGCGTCCTGGGATTTGGTGTCGTCGGAATTGGGGTCGTGCGGTTGAGTATTGGACACGGTTGATTAATTCGGCGCTTTGGCCTTGGTGGTGGATACGAAAAGTGTACGAAGTTACTTAATTCAATTCTTGTTCAGAAGTTAAAGTAAAAATAACTATTTTTTCCTGCTTCTGAAAAAAGTTAATTTACTGAGTTTTTTTTGTGTGAAGAGTGCTACTAAACAGTAATTTTTGGCATTGAGGCCAAGTTTGCTACCATTTGTGGGTTTTATAGAGCACTCTGATCGAATAAGTAGTCTGGGACTCTTATTTAACGGCATAGTCCGGATTTTTGGCACAAGATTTAATTCCAGTATACTTCTCAGCCGCCTACCATCTCAGGTATATAATTTAATTGTTTTTGACTTAAGTACTTCGTCGTTTTTCAAGTATCATTACTAAGTGTTTGACGCCAGATATCAACCGTGCGCCATATTCGAACCGTATTGATTCCTTTTCCTTTCAGGCTTTTTGGCTTTGGTCTTCGTTTGGATTTCATCAAATATCGTTTTATTTACTTTCCATTTTTCTGGGTTTGAGTGGTACGCAGTCAACGTGGTCGCCTATAGCCCAGTCATTTTAGATGAAAATTACCTCAAACCCGGCAAAAATTAGTAGTAAGGTACAATTTGCAGGATACATAGTTCTTGGTGTTCTTTACGACCTGTGAAAAACTACCTTCCGTCGGGGGGGGGGGGGGTGTATCCAGCCCAAAACAACCCCCAAAGGTGCAATTTTTTAGTTTTTGTTTTTTTTCTCGTAAACCGTTGTCTGTATCAAAAAATTTTAAATTGCAACGTACAACGTATAACACTTTATAGTTTTGTATACCTGTAAGGTTACAGGTATATAAGAAAAAAACATTTTTCATTTTTATTTGATTTATGTCTTGAATTTAATGAGTTACAGTAGTTTTAAAGGCGAATCTTATTTTTTTAACGTATGATTGTTATAATTTCGGTTCAAATCATAAAAAGGGCTCAAAAGGGCCCTGTACTCAAAACTCGTTGGTCATTTAAGTGCCCAAAATTTTGTAAATTCTATTTGAGCTAGTTTTTACTTCCTTGTACGGAGTAATAAGGAAATATTGTAATCGCGAAAAATTTCGGTTTTCAGATTTTGATGGAAATATCCGTTTTGACCTTTTCTGAATCGATTATGACTAGTTTCGACGTGACGTCTGTACGTACGGGCGTACGTATGTGTGTCGCATAACTCAAATACGGTTAGACGTAGAAAGTTGAAATTTTGTATTTAGGACTGTTATAGCATCTAGTTGTGCACCTCCTATTTTTTGTTTCAATCTACAAACCGAAAGTAGTAAATTTTTAAAAAATTTCGATAAATATTTAATTTAAGACAAATTTTTTTATTTTAAATGAAAGATTATGTGATTATTACCTGCAATCGGTATTTTATAAATATTTTTGTATCTGGTATCATTTAAGAATAATTAAAGTATATATTTATAATTTAGTATTTCGGTATCTTGTAGTCCATGATCGATTAACATTTGTTACTACGTAAAATTTAAATGTTTATGACATGACAGTGACAATAGTAAAATATGCTTTATATCTTCTTCTGCAGTTTAAATAAAATGACTAAAATATATTTGTGAGTATACTAGTATAATAAGTTAAAATAATTTTTTATATTATTCTACATTTTAGTTATTAAGAAAAGTATGAACAAACAAGGCGTACAAGGAAGTCATGTGGTGTCCACGTCAGATTTTTTTTTAAATAATGCGACAATTCTCGAGACGGTAACTGACCCTATATTTGTAATATATCCGGTCTCAATTTTTTGTATACCTGTAAGGTTACAGGTATATAAGAAAAAAACATTTTTCATTTTTATTTGATTTATGTCTTGAATTTAATGAGTTACAGTAGTTTTAAAGACGAATCTAGTTTATTTTTAACGTATTATTGTTATAATTTCGGCTCAAATCATAAAAAGGGCTCAGAAGGGCCCTGTACTCAATACTTATTGGTCATTTAAGGGCCCCAAAGAATTTCAATTTTGAATTGTTTTATTGTTTGTTTTTAATAAGTAACAGTTATTCTGAAAACAACCTTACTTTAGTTTTAACATAAGTAAACCCAATATATATTTTTCAAATTATCAAATGGAGACCTGGGAGTCCCTTAATCTGAACTCCTTGATCATATAGGTTCAAAATTTTAATTTTTGCTTTTTACCTCTCGCCTAGAGAGGTATAGGGATCGTGAAAAAATTCGATGTCGAGATTTTTGTCAATAAGCACGTTTTAGCACCTTTAGAACCTATTTTGACTATTTTCACGATGATGTCTGTGTGTGTGTGTCTGTGTGTATGTATGGAAGTCTGTATGTGCGCCTACTATAGTCTTTCGTTCTGATTCATTATCTCAAATTCTACTGAACATAAAATTCTAATATTTTGCAATATACATTTGTATATGTTAATGAAGAGCTGATTAGATTTTGGTAAAAATCTGCCAACCGGAAATGGTATTTTCTTGAAGCATTTTAACATTTTTTGCAAAAAAATATAGAAAATTCTGCGATAGCTACAATTTGTAATACGACATTTCAAAGAACAAATTAAATCTTACAATATTTATTTAACATCTTGTCTATATCTCTTACCAATGAAGGAAAATTATTTTTCAAACATATATAATTTTACCTACCACGGTTTGTAAATCACAATATAGGAAAAAATTAAAAACAAAAATGAATAGGTATATCAATGTGACAGATGAACAGACGTATGCACAATTTCTAAAATGTTTGTGGCACCATTTTAAAAGAAATGTAAATATTATTAACTGAACATAATGTAATAAGGTAATAATAAAGTTAAATTTTTATCTATAAGGAGCTAATTAAGATCTAAGAACACTATAAAATTATTTTCAAAAAGTTTGTAAATTTATTGCAAAATTATAATTTAAGAAAGCCTGACTAAAACCAAACTCACATAAATTACAGTGTTAAGGCGAGAGGTCGTGTGCTGGCCACAACAGATTTTTTATTACAATACTGGCTCGGGCTCATATTTTCGTTTTTTGACGGTCCATTTGGTTTTCAAAATTCCTACCTTTGACAACAAAGTATTATATTAGCAATATTTAAAAGAAGCATACTGCTTAGATTAGAATATGAAAAACAGCTTCTGATTTATATATTTTTACAAATATAGGTACTTATTATGAGAACAATTTGAAGTATCATTAAAATTTCTGAAAAATTTACAGAATTAAATAAAATTTAACAAATACAGTATATTATTACAAATACATAATATTATTATTATGGCAGAATTATACAATATGTTGCACTGCAATACAAATTACATATGTAGACAGCAGAGTAACCTACAGTTGAATTCACAAATCAGTTTACTGTTTACATCAGTTTGGTTTCCGCAGTTCGTAAGTATTATTATAGTTCATATTGTTGTGTTACCAGTTACATTATTGACTATTGTGCTTAAATACCATGGAGTGCCTTATTTGTGCAACAGAAACTAAGGATAAACTTGTAAAAGTTCAAAAAGGAATTACAAACTTATTAAAAATAAGTGAGGAAAGAAATGATAATATTGGTGATTATTTCACTTATGTCAATTATACTGACAAATTTTACATAGTTTCATAAACAATTACAGTAACAAATGGCTTGCCAACGGGGGTTTGTCGCGCGGTAAATGCCCAAGACCATTTGTCACTGACAAATCGCCGTTGCCTAAGAGAAACAAACACCACATTTTCAAAATAAACAATCAGTTTTCTAAAATGTCAGAAGTGACATTTAATACAAAAATATAGAGATATCATTCGAGAAATAATCTTCACAAATACCACTCGCGACTCTTATTTTATCAGTAAACTTTTCTTTCAAACATTGTTTACCTTTAAGCAACATCCTTCGAGTCATCTGCTCAGAATAAATCCCTCGAGCTACGCTCTCGTGATTTATTCGAACAGATAACTCTCACGATGTTGCTAGGTAAACAATATTTTCAAGAAAAGTTTACTGATAAAACTTGAGTCCCTTGTGATATTATATACGAAAAAATATCAATTGTAAAGGAAGTTTATGTACATGAAAAATGTCGCAAGAGTTATATACGACCAATATTATCATCTCAATTTACAGTTAAAAGTAATAGTGGCACAAATTTACGATCAGGTGCAAATACTTTTAATTTTAAAATAAATTGTTTGTTTTGCGGCAAGCTGTGTGACAAGAAGAAAGGTATAATAACATTAGTAGAAACAATTGGCTTTAAAGACACGGTAAAAAAATATGCTGAATCCCGAAGAGATATTTGGTCCGAAACAGTTTTAAACCGAATAATGAACGAAAACGATTTAGTTGCTTCTGAAGCGCGGTATCATAAAAATTGTTTACCAAAATTTGCCAAAATACCGACCAAAGCAACAAATGTAGGACGCCCTATTGATGATAAAAACGAAAAATTATTTGAACATGTAATTAAATACATTGATTGTAATTACGATGAATGTCAGTTTACGTTAACAAATCTACGAAATGTTATGATAGAAAAAGCCGACGATACTATGAAAGATAAATGTTGGTCAGAAAAATCTTTACAGATTAAATTAAAAATCATTTTAAGAACAAAATAACTATAACGGAATTGTATGGAAGATCCAGCATTTTATCTTTAACTGACAATTCAAATAATATTTTATATAAAGAATGGTATAATACTATTAATTCAGATCCTGTCCAAGAAAGATCGCGAATAGTTGAAACTGCTGCTAAAATTATTAAAGAGGATATAAAAAAATCTGTTTTTGACACTGAACATTATCCAAGCACAAGTAAAATAGAAACTGGAGGAATAGAGGATATTCCACAAACATTGCTGCTTTTTTTGTCAACATTGAATCAAGCAGACCCAAAAAAACATAGCTCTGGCTAACGCTTTAATTAAGTTGACAAGATCACGTTCTTACATTTCACCATTGTTGCATGCGTTAGGTCTTCATCTTCACCGGAAATATGGTTCAAAATATTTGTTAGATATTTTATCAAGTTTAGGCTTTTGTGAAAGTTATGCAAACACCACAAATTTTGAATCTGCTCTGGTAATGAATGCTGCATAGGAAATAGATAAATAGTCCAAGCAATAGGTAGTTCTACCTGGAAAAAATTAGAGAAGTTTTGCAAATTTGCAGGAAAGTGTAGTTTCATATCCCGAATAATATACTAAATTTGCGACCTTGAGGAGTCGCCGCTCCCTCCGCCATATTGTAAAAATGGCCGCCATTTTTTGTTTTTAGCGTTTATCTCGTAAATAGTGAATATTTCGAGAAATTTTTTTATTGAAATAGATAGAATGGACAATTCTCTATAAAAATGTTGTATGCAGTTTTTACGTAAGTAGCACAGTTTTCGAGAAAATCGAGAAAATTAATTTGAGCATTTTCTATCAATTTAAATAAAGTAGTATCCTTGTCTTACAACACAAAAATGGCTGTAGTTTCTTAGCGAACAAAGGTATCGACTTCCGGTTTTCAGCAATCGATTTCTTAGGTATTTTTCTATAAGAAATATAATTTTCAACTTTCTAGTTGTTCTTGTTAAGGAATAATTTTTGTTTATTCTTAAAAACATAATAAGGAAAAAAACGTTCATTTTTGCGTTTTTCAACTGTTATTTTTTAACGGATAAAGATATCGAATTTCTGTTTCAAGCATTGGATTCTCCACACATTTTTACATAAGATACATAATTTGCAAAATATCTAAGAGGCACGATAAATTCAGAATTTTTAGATATTCTTTGAAAAAAAACTGAAAAATGAAAACAATATTTTTATTTATAATATTAAATCAGCTGTTATTATTAAATGGAGTATAATATCGACTTCCGGTTTCCAGAATTAAACTCTTTGAACATTTTTATATAACACTGAAAATTTTCAAATTTAAAAAAAATCTTTGCTGTGTCAAAATTTGAGGATTTTCATGGAGAGAAAACAGCAAAATTTTGTATTAATTAGTTTTCATAAAGTTTAAACAACTGTCGTTTCTAAACAAATAAAAATATCAAAATTTGGTTCGCAGCATTAGATTTGTTGAACATTTTTCTTTAAATTACATTATTTTTAAATTTTATTAAGGACTTAGTTAAGTCGATATTAAAATATTTTCGTCGAGAGGAACCACGTAATCTTAGTATTAACTTCGATTGTTTTGTGGCGCGGGCTTTGTAGGGCTAATTAACCCTCTTCCTGCTACACAGTCAAGCTGAAACTTGGCACATAGACTCGTCGCCGATGATAACGCATTCTGTCAAAATTTTGGGCACGAAACTCTCCCCCCCACCCACAAATAATCATACCTCTGAGTCATTTCGTGTTTGGTATCATATAAAAACATTTGAAAATGACTTTCGAAAAAAGAAATTCAAAATGGCCGTCCATTAACGGCCACCATTTTGAACACATTTGTCAGAATCATCCCGTGTTTGGTGTCATAAAAACATTTGAAAAGGGATTTCTAAAATAGAAATTCAATATGGCCGCCAATCAACGGTTTTAAATATCTACTTTTGTTTTGCGTTATTCTAATTCTCGAAATTTTTGCTATTTATTACAGTATTTTGAAAACATGAGAAAAATAAGAAATTAAACGATTTTCATATTATTTTTATTTGCTTATTTAAACAGAAAGTTGTCCATATGTTAAATGTATAATATCAACTATGTCTAAACCTAAACTGTCTAAACAACGTCTGCACAACTGTTATGTATGGTTAGCACTTATATCTGACGTCAGACAATAAATGTCAGAGGCATCAATTTTTTGAATATTTAGATCATAGTAGCTCTCTTATACATAAAATAATTGACACATTCATGTATTACCTGGACGAAGACAACGTAAAGTTTCCCGAAACATTGTATTAATATATAGAAACATAAAACTATACCCAAATAAATAATTTATTTATCATTATGATTTGTAAAAACTTCTATCAAAGTATTAGACAAATAATTAACTAATAACTAGTCGTCAACAAATAAAATTCCGGCTGAAAAGAGAACATTTATGCAATGTCAAGAAATACGCTCTCATTTACATAGAGATAACTCTCAAACTATAACCTCTACAAAAAAAGTTTTAATACAAAAGTTGTAGAGAATTTAATTCTCTACAATTAACATATTAACTATTTTTATCTAGGAGTGACTAGAATGGAGATATTTTATGCGCCATTTTTCCAATTTGGTGGAGGGAGCGGCGGTCCCTCGAGGTCGCAAATTTAGTATATTATTCGCGATATGATACTACATTAAACTGCCAATTTTCAAAACTTCTTTAATTACTTCCAGGTAAGCCTGTTATAAACTCCCTGTTGCTTGGACTAAAAGATTCCTTCCTGCAATTTCGACTTCAACTGTCGGACTCTTAATGGAAACAACACGTTTCATTCAATGGGAGGTATTGTTTGTGTAACTCCAAAAACAGCAATAAAAATTAATGAAAATATTCCAAGAAGTTCATCCATTCCTGCTGTTGCTGTAGGAAATTTCGGGAAAATAAACATATTACATTATAAAAAACCACCGATAAATGGCTTAACAACTCTCAAAATGATGAATTTATTTGAATGCCACCTAGAAGTAAAAAATAATTATTATAAACTAATTGATGCATTGTGGATATTTGGAAATGTTCATAACTTTGCTAATTTTGCACCCTCATGGCAAGGTTTTATGTGCCTTCAATATAAATCTAAAATATCATTCGATACAGCAGTATTTCCATTGCCATTTATCAACTTAGATCCAGGTATATACATATTATTTAAATTTGTTCCATAATAAGTAGATGGATTTATCTAATAATTATTATAGGATGCAGGGGCGCGCCAACCCCGTGTGCAATGTGTGCGGCGCACACAGGCGCCTGGACATTAAAGGCGCCGAAGCGCCTTAAAATTTAAATAAATTATATCAAAAATCGTAAAAGGTTGCGAAGTACTTAAAAATATTTCAATATCGCCTTTTGTTATAACTTGAATTGGAATCAATTTAATTGTATTTATTATTTTAGTAACGTCTTTTTAAGATTCTTTTTTAACATAAATATCAGAACACGAGCGAAGTTACCAAATGAAACGAAGTTTTTGGTGTGAATTCGTTTAGTCCCACTAGTTTTGTTAAAACATGCATTAGTTGACAACGTATAAAAATGCATATGAACAAACTTTGTATTTGCTTTATTCTAGCAACAAGCACTGTATGTAGTAGTGTAGAATATTCAAATTTATCTAAGTATACGAATTTGTTTAATATGATTTGTTTAATTTACGTTATGAAATTAATAAAAATATATTGATAGTTTTGGGCAAATTTGAGCAAAATTGTAAATTGTAAAAAATGTAGGTACAATTTTTAATTAGTGAGGCGCCATCAAAATTTTTGCACACAGGCGCTGCATGCCCCTGATAGGATGTTTCATTATATTATTTTTACAGGAAAAGTACAATATACACAGCATTAACAGTTGCAATAAATGAAAGTAAAAAATATGATCAGAAACACTGTATATTGTAACATTAACTTTATATAAAAGCGGCAGAAATGGTCTCTTCAGCAGAAAAATTTAGCGATTTATCAAATGTTGTAGTTCGGCTAGGAGGTTTTCATGTGCTCATGTCGTTTTTAGGATCAATTGGGTATACAATGCTTGACAGTGGACTAGAAGATCTCTTGAGTAATATTTATGCTAAAAATAGTATTCCTCATATCATAAATGGTCACGCATATACAAGAGCTTTAAGAGCACATTTTTTGGTACAAGCTGCTTTGTCAAAAATGTTGATGAATGATTTAAATTTAGAAAAATTTAATGATAAAGATTTACAAAATATTTTGTGTAATCTAACAGAAAATGTTGAACAACATGGTTTGCCTAAGATTATTTACGATGAGTTAATAAATAAAATAGATCAGCTTTCTTGCAATAGTAAAACATCGAAATTATGGATTCAGTATTGGAAAATGGTTGAAATTATTAAACTTTATATCAGATCTGAAAGAATCGGAGATTTTTTGTTACAATTATATTGTATACGAGAAATGATCCCTTTTTTTCATTCAACTGGACACTTCCAATATGCAAAATGTGCTCACATATATTTTCAATCAATGTACTCTAAGTTATCGTCTGACCTTAATGATCAATTATTTGTTTCCCATGGAAAATTTACTATACGGAGAACCGAACAATATTGGTCAGGAACTTGGAGCGATATGGTCATAGAGCAGGAACTAATGAGAAGTATTAAAACAGTGGAATTGTATCTGGTAGAGGGTTAACAGACAGTACATTGGCAAAATGGGTTTCTTCTATGCCATGTTGCTCAATAATATCAAGTGCCTTAGAAGAATTTTCTCAAACGAAAATTTACACATCTGAACAACATGTAGAATTAAGAACTTCAAGACAAGAACATGACTCTTCTGATACCGAATAACTATATGATTGGTTATTGCAACATAATCCTTTTACTTTACATACGCGTAATTTAATATCATTATCTACTGGCCATGTTGCTGCCGAAAATATAAACTGTTATAGGGCTAAAGAAGAAGGACTAAAAATTTTGGAACATATTACCGGTGATTATAAAATGAATTTGGGAAATTTTTATGTAGGTATGTGTACTTATTTTTGTTAATTTCTAGATAAGAATTTCACTGAGATAACACTGAAAAAGAAATGCTGTTATAAAAAATATAGGCTTTATGAGTAAAAGTGTTAAAATAAAAAACACAACAATAATTATAAACCCTGTGCAACTAAAACAAACACAGATTTACGAAATTGTTTTAAATATGAATTAGCATCTGAACCTGCATCACTGTTTGAAAATGGATTGTTTAGAAAGTCAGCAAAAAGTAATTTAGCCAAATTTTTAGAAAGTAAAGTTTCCAATATAATAGAGCTTAGAAACGATATATCAGAACCTTATTATGTTGTCGATGGTGGACATCTCCTTCATAGAGTTGTATGGCCAAAACCAGCTACATACAAAGAAATATGCGAGACGTATGTTCGGTATGTTATTTATAAGTATGGAAAAGCCCATATTGTGTTCGATGGTTATGACAATGAAGCTAATTCTTTAAAAAATATGCAGCATATCTATCGAGGATCTTCCAAAAGTATAGAATTTACAGAAGACATGAGTATAACATTAGGTCAAGTAGTCTAGTCAAAGAACGGTTTGTAGACGGACTTTTTGATCCTAAAGATTTTATTTATGGGATGTGTTTGGAGGTCTTTGGTGATAATTATACCAAAAGTCCCCGGCCCTACGGTGTGTGCTAAGTCCGTAGCCCGTAGCGTAGCAAAATGTGTCACGGTTTTTGGTTTTTTACATTTATCGTGTAATTGGGTAATGATACGCAAAAAATTATATCATATAATTATAGAGCACTAAATTCTCTACACAAAAAGTCATTAGCAATTTTCTTGTAAATGGCACAGTTTTCGAGAAAATCGCTAAAATGTATTTCGAATAAACGCGAAAAAACGCTAGAATTTCTCAACTTTCTCTTGGTGAAAATCTTCAAATTTTAGTTTAAGTAATGCCCTCATAAGTTTTTAAAATAAAGTACTAAATAGAAAAATGTTCGGAGAATTCAGTGCAAAAAAGCAGGGGTCGTTATTTTTATCAGTTTATAAATAACATTTATTTTTGTGTGAGGAGACGAAATTTCGACTTTTTAAAAATGATTTAAATATTCGAAATACATTTTAGCGATTTTCTCAAAAACTGTGTCATTTACAAGAAAATTGCTAATGACTTTTTCTGTAGAGAATTTAGTGCTCTATAATAATATGTAATAATTTTTCGCGTACCATTAACCAATTACACGATAAATGTAAAAAACCAAAAAAATTGACACATTTTGCTACGCTACGGACTTAGCACACACCGTAGGGCCGGGGACTTTTGGTATAATCATCACCAAAGACCTCCAAACACATCCCATAAATAAAATCTTTAGGATCAAAAAGTCCGTCTACAAACCCATTTTTAGCGTTCGTTGACTAGACTAAAGATGATTTTTTTTAAATCCACAAAACAAACATCGATTTATCAAAATGTTATCAAAATATTTACAACAGGCTTAGATAACAGTTTCCCAAGCTATTGGAGATGCAGACTTTTTGATTGCTTCTATGGCAATTTCAACTGTAGGAAAAAATATTGTGGTCACTGATGACACTGATATTTTAATATTATTAATGCACTACCACCAGTTTGAAATATCCAGAGATTTATATATATATATATATATATATATATATATATATATATATATATATATATATATATATATATATATATATATATATATATATATATATATATATATATATATATATATATATATATATATATATATATATATATATTGCATCCTGGCAAAGCAGGAAAAAGTGACAGACTCTTCAAAATGAGAGATATAAATGCTGCAGTAGGTGCAATGGCTGAAATTATTTTATTAGTACGCGCTATTTCTGGATGTGACACAACTTCTGCCTTGTTCAAAAAAGGCAAAGTTTCTGTTTATAAACATATGAAACAAAATATTGACATAATAGAAGACATGAAAAATTTTTATGATCCAAAAGTCAAAATAGAGGATCTATTACACAGCGGCGAAAAATTATTGTTAAAAATATATAAAAGTTCTTCGTCTTGTTTGGACACTGAACGATACATGTCGTACATGAAAAAAGTAGCCAAACAAACTATAAAAGATAAATTTGAGCTTGGTATATTACCACCAACAAGTGATGCCGGTAATTTTCATGTAATGAGGTAAATCTAGTAATATATATATAAATATACAAATATGGCGATGAAGAGGATGTATTGAATATATAATGTATAATATTTTAAAAAAAATGTATGTACAATATAAAATTTTTTCACCACACCCAATATCTAATAGTAATTTATTTATTTAAATCCTCGAACTAATTTTATTATTATTATTTTTTCTAAATTGTGCGATTAAGGCAGGGCTTTCCAGAGACAAAATTGGGACCGGATATATTATAAATATAGGGTCAATTATCGTCTCGAAAAGTATCGCATTATTATTTAAAAAACTATCACAAATAGAATTTACAAAATTTTGGGGCCCTTAAATGACCAACGAGTTTTGAGTACAGGGCACTTCTGAGCCCATTTTATGATTTGATCCGAAATTATAACAATCATACGTTAAAAAATAAGATTCGTCTTTAAAACTACTGTAACTCATTAAATTCAAGACATAAATCAAATAAAAATGAAAAAAATTTTTACCTTACAGGTATACAAAACTATAAAGTGTTATACATCAATCGATTGCAAATTTTAGAAGCTACAAATTTGCAATTTAAAATTTTTTGATACAGACAACGGTTTACGAGAAAAAAAATAAAAACTAAAAAATTGCATATTTGGGGTGGTTTTGGGGTGGTTCCACCCCCCCCCCACCCGACGGACGGTGGGTTTTCGCAGGTCGTAAAGAACACCAAGAACTATATATCCTCCAAATTGTAGCTTACTACTAATTTTTTCTAATTTGACTGGGCTACTAGTTTGCGCGCCATTTTTCCAAATTCGAACCTTCGGCTGCTTTACTCAGAGTACGTATCGGTGCATAGAATACTCACAAAAGCGAAAACTCATTGCATCGATGTTGCGTTACATCGACACCCGAAAGTTCCCGAAGACAACTTCGCCAAGTTTCGGTATATGATATGTCGGAGTATGATTTACACTGGACAAATATGATAATTCAGATACTACAGTGGCGCCCATCTAAAAAGTGATCTGTATTATAATTAAACTGACAGTTATGGTCTCATCTCCGTAACAAAATATTGCGTGTTTAGAGGTGTAGCAGTTTCTGCTTTACTCATTGCATATTAAAAGTTTGAAGGAAAAACAGGTACTAGATTAAAGAATTAATCTAGGATTATGCCCAGTTAGAATTCTGAAAAAATCTTTGAAATCCATATACAAAATTAATGAAAAAGTGTCTTTGAAGCTATTTTTTACATACTTTTTCTTATTATTAAGAGATTTATTATAAAATGTAACTCGGCATAAACCTAGTTGCATTCTTCGTCTGTAAATAAATTTATGACATTTAGCTATATCTATAAAACTTCGTGAGCATTGTAGAAATTGCTAGACTGCTTTTCCGTATTTTTTGCGAGCGTTTCTATGCATTAACATAGGACAAACGCGGTGTAGAGCTACGTGGAGTCGATACCTTTAAATATAAAGACTGTAGGTGATTAATTAGCGAGCTAATTAATAAAACTTCTTATTTGTAGCGGAATAAGATGGTCAAAAATGCCCCAAGCGAAATGAGTTGTGGGTTTAAAAATAATGTTTGGGATCATAAAAAACCAGATGCGACTAATAATTAACCCCTCATCCCTCCTCATCCATTTCTACAGTCAAAAAACGTGTTTTTTTGTTTTATAATTATCCCCTGCGTCCAACAAATTTTCGACTTTCGTAACGAAAGATAATAAAATTATCTATTGTAATTTCAAAAAATTTTTGGCGGGAAATTTGAATTTTTACAAATTAAAAAACATTAAAATGCCATTATTTCAGTGACCCTACGAGGTGCTACTCCAGAAAAAATATATATTGATAATTTAATAATTTTTTATATTGGTCATTTTTTTCAGAATTTTCCGAGTGGAACCAAATGGTCAAAAAAATTAAAAATCGCCTTTTTTGACAAATATTAACCTTGTTTTCCGTATGAAAAATTAATTGTTTAACATTCTATATTATTTCGGAGTAGCACTTGTAGAATTTAATGAAAAAAATCTGATGAGGCCAGCACAAGACCTCCAGCCATACTTACTTTATTCTTTTTACTTATTATACAAATATATTAAAGTACTACTACTCACAAATATATTTTAGTCATTTTATTTAAACTGCAGAAGAAGATAAAATAGTTATTTTGCTACTGTACTATCACTGTCATAATAATTAAAATTTTATGTAGAAACAAATTTCATATCATGGACAACAAGATACTAGAATTTCTAAAAAATATAATATTAATTGTACTTTATTTTATTGTTATAGGCGAAAAAAGTCAAAGTGGCTGACCTCTGGCGGCAGAAAAATAAGCTGAGAGTGAAGGGTATTTCTCTAAATGCCATAAGCGAGTATGTTAAATAATTTGTATTTATTTCAAAATTGAAGAATAAATTGACGGTATTTTTGTTTTTAAAACAATTAATGATATTCAATATTAATAAATATTAGTTTGATACAGAACTATTGAATGTATATCTGCTGATCTACAATATTAGTGAAATGTTCGTGTTCGTAGTGTGGTTTATAGCATAAGCATAGACACGGTTATAGAATGAGTGGTAAAAACAAAAATAAGCAATACTGTTTTGTACCTCAGTGTACAAATTATAGGACAGAGGAAATAACTATCCACAGATTTCCTACAAGCACAATATTTAAAGAGAAATTACGCATTGGTAATTGGTAAACCTATAACAACAGATGATGGTTTGCTACGAACATTGTCAGTCAACAGATTTTTACCCAGGTAAATAATAAATACACCATGTTTATTTATGATATTATACATGTTACTATATTTTAGTATCAAAGTACACAAAGAAAAGGTTCATAAAAAAGAATGCCGTTCCATCACAAAAAAAATACAAAACGAACGCATGAGAGTGAGAGCACAGAATCCACGGAATTAAGAAAAAAATTATGCCGCAAGAGCAAGAGCACTTCGAGCTGTAAACAGAAATGAGAAAAAGTAAATTTTATTTAAATACTAATATACGATATAAGTACTATGTAATATGTTGGTATAATATTTTAATGTTCCGAATGTTATAATAATAATAATGTTATATCACCACCATATCAGACACTGAAACTGAAGTAAAAGATATACTTGAATATATATATATATATATATATATATATATATATATATATATATATATATATATATATATATATATATATATATATATATTAAACTATGTTGAAGAAAATATTCTGAGTTTTGTTTTAAGCCACATAACGCAATTATGACCTACATTACAAACTGCTTCGCCTTCTCGTAAAGATCTTTGAGAGTTGGTTAATTCAAATATATCTGCTAAATATATGTTCACTTCCTTCATTTTTACATTTATAAGTCTCAATTAGTTCTATATTGCACCCAAGTTTAAATAAAACATCAAGCGGATAGTATTTAATTTAATACAACACTTTCATTACCGTAGAAAACAATGCATAAAATGAATTTTTACCCTTCACTCGTAGCCATTTTGTACACGTTTGTACTGCCATCTACATTCAGCTTTTTTCGCCTATACTACCAGATTCAACAAATTATATTTAAAATTAACTGTACCCATAGATAATTATATTATCTTTCATTTTTAATTACAAAATTGTCATAAATCAATAATGTACCAATTTATTTAATGAAAACTATATCAAGTTTCTAAAAGTATTACTTCCGGTTTACGGATTTCTACCAAAATCTTATCCGGTGTTAAGATCCTTATTAAAACCTTAAATATGAAATTTGATTTTGAAAGGTTTGATACTTTTTAAGTTATCGTGGACGAAGAATCGTCACACACACACACACACACACACACACACACACACACACACACACGCGATTTTTTGCATGATTCCAATACCTTCCTTTACAGGTAAGCGGAAGGTAAAAAATGACTAGATTTGTGTTTTAATTAAAATAATCGCAATACATGCAGCCACTTTCTCTATGACAAAAACAAAAAAAATCGAAAAATTTCTGTATGTCAAACTGACTGTCGATTTAAGATTTAATAAAAGCTATAGCGGAATAAGATAGTCAAAAGTGCCCCCAAGCGAAATGAGCTGTGGGTTTAAAAATAATGTTTCTACTGTAATTTAATAAAATTTGTTATTTTGGCGCGAAATTTGAATTTTTATAATTTAAAAAACATTAAAATGCGATTATTTCAGTGACCCTGTGAGGTGTTACTCCACAAAAATATATATTGTTTATTTACTAATTTTTTACCTTCCGCTTACCTGTAAAGGAAGGTATTGGAATCATGCAAAAAATCGGGTGGTGAATTTTTAGTGGATGAGCACGAATTAGGGTCCTTACAACTCATTTTTGATAGTTTCACGATGATGTCTGTGTGTATGTGTGTGTGTATGTGTGTGTGTGTGTGTGTGTGTGTGTGTGTGTGTGTGTGTGTGTGTGTGTGTGTGTGTGTGTGTGTGTGTGTGTGTGTGTGTGTGTGTGTGTGTGTGTGTGTGTGTGGTCAAGGGGTGTTAGTCGCATAACTCAAATACGAATTACCCGAAAATTTTGATATTTGGTATTTAACATTTGTATATAAATTGGAAGAGCTCCGTAGATTTTGGTACAAATATCTTCATCGGAAGTGATATTTTTTGAAGATTGAAAAGGTTAATTGTCAAAATTGTATATAAATTTGGAAAAATATAGTATTTATTTGTAATAAGAATAAGAGGAAAAGTTATTTGCAACTTACGTTATAAAAAAATTGTCTTTATCTGGTAGCATTAAAGAACTGCAGTAAAATTTAAAAAATAAATTTATCAAATAAAACGTTGATATCTTGTAATCCATGATCGGTTGATTTTTGTTTCTGCGTAAAAAATATTGACAGGTGAGACGGGTGACAAGTTGGCATACTAGCGCTATATAAGTCCTAAGGTGGTCCTAAGTAAGATATTAAATGTAGTAATTGAACTGAGGATGGCTTCAACACAGCAAAGTTTTCCTGTGAATGAATATTTTTATTCAGGTGATGCAAATTTCTGTGTTTGAATATTTTAGATTTTTATTTGTATATTTTAAATGGGCACCGGATTGTACGTATACATTTCTGTTTAAAGTCTAGATAAGGCGGAAGGTTGTGTGATGGCCACGTCAGATTTTTATATTGGTCATTTTTTCAGAATTTTCCGAGTGGAACCAAATGATCAAAAAAATTAAAAATCTCCCTTTTTTGACAAATTTTAACCTTGTGTGAAAAATTACTTGTTTTTTTATTTTTTATTTAAGTTTAACGTGCTTCACCTATTGGTATTAGTACTTTACAGATCAAGTTAAATTATAACAAAATAAAGTATAAAATATCCAGAAATGTACATAATATCATGTGTAATAACGGTTTGTATTATATTTTTTTAAGTAGTCCAGTGTCTTTTATAAACATTAATGTTTTGTTGCAGTGGGATGTTAATGCGTCTTGTAGGTTTTGCGACAATTGTTGTTTATTCCTCTCATGTGAATATTTTCTACACTGTATTAGATGTTCGACAGTTGCTGGTGTGTTGCATTCGTCACATATGGTTGGATTCGCTCTTTCAAATAAATGGGAATGTGTTAATTTGGTATGACCAACCTTCAGCCTTGTGATAGCCACTTGCTCTCTTATGATCTCTGTTATGGGTTGCCATTTTTTTATTGTGGGTTGTATAGCGCGCATTTTATTTTCTGTTAGTTGATGCCACTTTTTATGCCATTTATCTTTTATTTTGGATGTCGTTGACGCTTTGGCGTCTCCGTTTTGGATGGGTATATCAGTTAATTCCTCATTTACGGC
Source organism: Agonum fuliginosum (assembly GCA_947534325.1). NCBI lineage: Eukaryota > Metazoa > Arthropoda > Insecta > Coleoptera > Carabidae > Agonum > Agonum fuliginosum. The sequence goes on along the minus strand of OX384034.1, from coordinate 18,624,055 downwards.
TTCTTTGGCAGCTATATCAGCTTCTTCATTTCCGGCTATGCCAGTGTGGGATGGGATCCATATGAAAATGATATCTGTTTGGTTCTGTGAGATTTGGTACAGGAGTTCTTGAATATTTATGACTATTGAGTTTGTAGGAAATAAGCTTGATATTGATTGAAGAAAGCTAAGTGAGTCGGAACATATTGCGTGGCTGGAATTTTCTGGGGAAGATTGGTATATGTTTTGGAGACTATAGTATATGCTGAGTAATTCAGCAGTATAAATGCTGGTTTCGTCCGGAAAATGGTACTTGTATTTTTCGGAGTCCGTGATAATAGCTGCTCCTATTTTGTTATTGATTTTTGAGGCGTCTGTATATACGAAGTGGCTGTGCTGGTATTTATTCTTGATTTCGTTGAATTCGTTTTTTATAATTTCATGAAGTGTGTCACTTTTATTGTATTTACGGAGTTCTAGGTCTATTTTTGGTATTTCAATAAGCCATGGAGGGAATTTGGATACTTTATTTATCTGTGTATGTGGAATTGTATAGTTAATGGAGGATAGTAGTTGGGTGACATGTGTTTGAAATTGGATGTAGTTTTTGACAGTCATGGACGTATGTTCAAAGATATATTTGTATGCAGGATGGTTTGGTTTGCTTGCTAATTTGATGATATAGGACAGGGTTAGGTTTGCTCTTCTATCGCTTAGTGATGGTTCATTAGCCTCGCAAAGAAGACTATCAATCGGGCTGGATCTAAATGCGCCGGTTATTATTCTTAGTGCCTTGTGATGTATTGAGTCCAAGGGGCGGAGATTAGTTTTCTTTGCAGTTGCATAAATTATAGATCCATAATCTATTTTACTTCTTATTAATGATTTATATATTGTTAATAGTGTTGATCTGTCTGCACCCCAGTCGTGATGAGATATAGAACTTTAAGTATGTTGAGTTTTCTGCAACATTCAGCGCTGAGATTCATTAGATGTCTTTTCCATGTTAGTTTTTTATCAATTGTTAATCCTAGGAATTTAATTTCATTTACATAGTTTATATTTATATTTATATTGTTAAGTGTAATCATTGGGTCTATTTGTCTGTTTTTATGTTTACTGAAATGTATTGCTTTTGTTTTAGACTCTGAGAATTTGAAGCCTGTCTTTTGTGACCATTTCTGAATCTTTGTTACTGTGTGTTGAAGTAAATGTTGTATTGAATCAATGTCTTTATTTTTATGGAGTATAATCAGGTCATCTGCATATAAGAGAAATTTGATTGGGCTCGTTATATTTTGTGCTATACTATTAATTGCAACAAGGAATAGTGTAACACTTAGTGTTGATCCCTGCGGAATTCCGTTTTTCTGTTCCATTGTATTAGATAGAGTGCCGTTTGCGCGAACTCTGAATTTTCTGTCTGTTAGAAAATTTTTAATAAAGTGTAATGTGTTTGTGATTTTGTAAAGATTTTATAATATTAAATTTCCAAGTCGTATCGTAGGCCTTTTCTAAATCAAAGAAGAGTGCCACTAGGTGCTGTTTATTGTGTTTATGTTTAAAAGCTAGCTGGATTTCTGATGTTAAGGTTAGTAGGTTGTCAATTGTTGATCTTCCAGATCGAAATCCAGCCTGATTTATTGTTAATATGTTATTTTTTTCAAGGTACCAGTTCAGTCGTCTAGTTATCATTTTTTCCATGATTTTGCAGGTAGTGTTTGTTAGGGAAATCGGTCTGTAGTTTGATGGGTCATTCTTGTGTTGTTCGTTTTTCAGGATAGGTACTATAATGCATTCTCTCCATACGCCAGGGAAGTTATGTGAAGACCAAATATAGTTATAGATTTTAAGAAGATATTCTTTGGTTTCGGTAGGAAGTTGTTTTATTAATAAAGGAGGTATATTGTCAGGTCCTGGACTAGAATTTTGCTTAATTCCATCAATAGCTGTTATAAGTTCCCACATAGTAAAATCTTTGTTAAGGGGATTTGTCGTATCCGCATCAATTGTTAATCCCTCCTGTTCAGTCTCTGTTTTGTATCTCTTAAACTCTACGTCGTAAAATTCATCACTTGAGGTTTTTTGATAATTTAAGGCTAGCGTGTTGGCAATTTCCTTCGCTGATGTAATCGAATTCCCGTTCAACATAAGGTTAGTTATTTCCCTTGGTGTATCGTTACCTTTGATTTTATTCACTTTATTCCATACTATTTTTGATGGAGTATCTTTATGAATCGTGGAAACGAATTGTTGCCATGAATATTTTTACTTCCTTGTACGAAGTAAGGAAGTATTGTAATCACGAAAAATTTCGGTTCTCAGATTTTGACGGAAATATCCGTTTTGACCTTTTCTGAATCCATTATGACTAGTTTCGACGTGACGTCTGTACGTACGTACGTACGTACGTACGGACGGACGGACGTATGTGTGTCGCATAACTCAAATACGGTTAGACGTAGAAAGTTGAAATTTTGTATTTAGGACTGTTATAGCATCTAGTTGTGCACCTCCTATTTTTGGTTTCAGTCTACAAACCGGAAGTAGTACTTTTTAAAAATATTTCGATAAATATTTAATTTTAGACAATTTTTTTTATTTTAAATGAAAGATTATGTGATTATTACCTACAATCGGTATTTTATAAATATTTTTGTATCTGCTATCATTTAAAAATAATTAAAGTATATATTTATAATTTATAGTATTTCGGTATCTTGTATTCCATGATCGATTAACATTTGTTACTACGTAAAATTTAAATGATTATGACATGACAGTGACAATAGTAAAATATGCTTTATATCTTCTTCTGCAGTTTAAATCAAATGACTAAAATATATTTGTGAGTATACTAGTATAATAAGTTAAAAGAATTTTTACTTCCTTGTACGAAGTAAGGAAGTATTGTAATCGCGAAAAATTTCGGTTCTCAGATTTTGACGGAAATATCCGTTTTGACCTTTTCTGAATCCATTATGACTAGTTTCGACGTGACGTCTGTACGTACGTACGTACGTACGTACGGACGGACGGACGTATGTGTGTCGCATAACTCAAATACGGTTAGACGTAGAGAGTTGAAATTTTGTATTTAGGACTGTTATAGCATCTAGTTGTGCACCTCCTATTTTTGGTTTCAATCTATAAACCGGAAGTAGTACTTTTTAAAAATATTTCGATAAATATTTAATTTAACACAAATTTTTTTATTTTAAATGAAAGATTATGTGATTATTACCTAAAATCGGTATTTTATAAATATTTTTGTATCTGGTATTATTTAGGAATAATTAAAGTATATATGTATAATTTAGTATTTCTTTATCTTGTAGTCCATGATCGATTAACATTTGTTACTACGTAAAATTTAAATGATTATGACATGACAGTGACAATAGTAAAATATGCTTTATATCTTCTTCTGCAGTTTAAATAAAATGACTAAAATATATTTGTGAGTATACTAGTATAATAAGTTAAAAGAATTTTTTATATTATTCTACATTTTAGTTATTAAGAAAAGTATGAACACACAAGTCGTACAAGGAAGTCATGTGGTGTCCACGTCAGATTTTTAATATTATTTTACATTTTAGTTATTAAGAAAAGTATGAACGCACAAGGCGTACAAGGAAGTCATGTGGTGTGCACGTCAGATTTTTTACTTTGTCTTATTGTTTTTCGACATAGGGCTCTAGATTTTTGGAGTTCTAACAAATTTTCAGGATTTTTATGTTTTCTAAATTTATATAAGGCTCTCTTCTGTCGCTTAATGGCCTCTTCACATTCAGGGTTCCACCATGGAACCTTTCTGTGCATCGTTCTTTTATTTGCGTAGCCTATTGATGATTCTGCTGCTTTGGTAATTTGGGATATAAATTGTTGAATAGTTTGGTTTATATCTGTAATTGGAATATGTGGTTTTATATTTTTTAAAGTTTCTTTATATTGTTCCCAGTTTGCGTTACTAAAGTTCCATCTTGCACTAGTAGGTTCCTCTGACTGACTTATATTTAGTGTGTTGTATGTAAATTTTATTGGGAAGTGCCCATCTCCAAAAAGAAGTGGCAATGTTTCCCATGTCATGTTTGCTGCTAATCTAGGATCTACTAGTGTTAAGTCGGTGCTAAGTGTACCTGTGCGTGTCGAGATGTATGTTTCGGACCCATTATTTAATAATACTAAGTCATCTAATAGTGTATCTTCTATTATCTTACCCCTCTGGTTAGTGTATTGGGAACCCCATAGGATATTATACGCGTTAAAATCTCCAAGAATGATATGTGGACGTGGTAGTTGATTTGTGATGTTTTGTAGGTCATTTGTATTAATAATTCTGTTCGGAGGGATATATATATATATATATATATATATATATATATATATATATATATATATATATATATATTACAAATTGTTACTGAAATTGGAAAATCAGTTTTAATTACAATTGCTTCAAGGTCAGTGTTTAAATTTATTTGACTTATTTGTATGGATTTTTTACATAATATTGCGACTCCACCACTTGCTATTCCGTCGGTTTGTCTGTCTTTTCGATATATATCATAGTGTTTCAGTTTAAATTTCTTATTTTCATGAAGTCGTGTTTCCTGTATACAGATGAAATGGGGTTGATATTCTTGAATTAATGTTTGTAATTCTGGTAAATGAGTTTGTATTCCGTTGGGATTCCACTGTATCGCGATCATTTTCTAATAATATTATCTTGTTTTGTTTTTCTTGCTTCGTCGTGTAGTTGAATTTTGAGTTTTGTTTGTACTCGGGTTATTCTACTTTTGAGTGTCCTAGATGTTATTAGTTGGTTTATAGCTTCTAACATTTCAATTAGCCTGTTTATATCATTTGTATATTCTTTGGCTACATTTAGTTGTTCATTTGAACCGTGAACGTTTTGGAGGAAGTCTTTTATTTCAACAAATGTGAGTGCGTATTTTTCTGGGTTGTTTATGATTTCTTCGGCACAGGGTTGGATTTGTTCATCAAATGTTTGCTGAGAGGCTGGACTTTGTGATCTGGATCTAGGTTTTAATTCAGATTTTGTTTTCTTTGCAGGTTGTTTGAATATGTAATCTGTTTGTGAGCCACCTTGAGCATTATTATTTTCTTCTGTTGTTTCGCTACTTGTTGTTGGAGTTTCTGATGTAGTTTCTATAGATATTTCTTTATTTGTATTTATAATCGATGGTATAGGTGTAAGCGTATTGTTTTCTACTTCTGTGTTGGCTAGTGGCAGTATTTGATTTGATTTTGTTTGCTGTTTTTGCGAGTTTGTTGTTTTCTGTTTCTGAATCTGAGGGCGCCGGTCTTTTGTTCTTAGTTTTTTCGGTTTCTTGTGATTTTAAATTATGATTTTGGGTGTATGTTTCACAATTAGAGTACGAATGGCCTGTTTTATTGCATGCATGACATAGTACAATATCCCCACTCAAGAAGATTCTGTATTCCGTTCCTTCGTATGTGAATACAATACTGTCTGGTAATTGATTACTATTTGGTGATACGTATAATTGTCTTCGGAAGCTACAGATATGTGCGTATATATTTTTTGTAAACCTGCCCTTTGGAAATGAATAGACGATACTGCTTTTGTTCCGTATTTTGATAATATTTGCTCTATAAATTGATGAGGAATGGAAGGACAGACATTAGAGAGTACTAATTTTATTGCTGGTGTTATAAGTCTGCGTATTTCTATATTATAATTATTAATCTCTATATGTTTGTGGTTCTCTATTAGTATATTCACAATTTCTTTACTAGCTAGATATATGCATATTCTATTATTTGATATCTTGGATACGAATTGAATATTTTTTGAATCTACAAGGTTTGCTATTGCTTGAACGTAG